>JAIQCU010001817.1:0-16171 GCA_022114935.1 Leptestheria dahalacensis
TCGACCCCCTCCACCCACCCTTGCCAAGCGGTCATCACGAGATTCAGCAGAGGGTTACTAAGAGCGTCTTGTACCCTGTTGGCCTTCCGTGGCTCCGTCTTTGGGTTTTATGGTTGGCGAATTAAATGTTATGTTGATATAACCTTAATTCTATTATTTTATGTCTAAACAGTTTTATAGTCGAAGCTGTGGTTTGGTTTTGATATCATCTTGATAAGATTCTGATATTCTTGATTTTTATAGCTGAAGGTGATCTTATTGGTCTCTGCTTTGATTTGGGAAGGGGTAATTTAAATGACGGAATGAATATTAAGTGAATTATAAAAAGTAGATATACACTATAAAGTAGAAACACAACTTGTATAAGATTTCCGAAGGTACCATACATCGTTTTTGAAAGGAAAATTCGGCCTTTGTCCTTGTGTAATGCAAGTTAATGACGAACTTAAAGTTTATTATTTTTAGAATGAAGGGTTAAGTGTTAGCATACTTCGTGGAAATGGATTACGTTATAACGAATTTACTTTAGGTTTTATGCTTAATATTATGATTTGCCACAAGAAGAGCTGTCTACCCATCTATCTATTTCTATCTATCTATCTATCTATCTAGTGGAATAGTTCACGTGAATAAATTATCCATTAATATAAAATGCACTACAGTAATAACAAATAACCCAAGAAGTGTCATATGTAATGATTAAACTGAAATTCACAAGTTAGCTGGTTAGTTCAGTCAACATTACCGCCAACGTAATTAGAAGTCAGGTTTCAGTATACTTACACGCCTCAGAGGTTATCTTTCATTCCTACTTAATTAAATTGGCTGCAAACGAATACAATTACATTTACCAACAGACTATTCAGCAAGTAGCAAATCTACTGATTACATTTCGTTGTTTTTTTTATAAATATGTAAACCAATAGTTCCATACATCGATATAATTTAATTCAACTAAGTTTTAATTACTGACTCTACGATTGCCTTAACTCTCACCCTCTGATGATTACACGTCAGAATCTGTATTGGCCAGAAGAACAACATAGATACCAATAAGTCGATTGCAGGACTTGCTTTGCTCTTCAACCCAGGCCCAGATGAGACTTGAAGACTAGTCTTGACGTCAAGACAAGATTGAGACTTGATGAACACAAGTCAACACAACACAAGCAGAAAAAAAGTCGTGTCAACCATACGGCCGCAACAACAGTTGGTTCATTTATACAAAGAAGACAGGGAAATAGCCAATGGCGATACGGTGGAACTGTGGATGTGGAATAGCTAGTACCCAGAGTTCGACTAAACCCCCGCCTCCTCCCCCCTCCCCCTCCCCCCTCCCCCCCTCCCCCCGTTGAGAAGTCACCCACAGAGGAAGAATAGGGAAAATTTGAATTCACTGCGGCCATCTCCAACCTTCCTGCTGCTGACGCTGTCATTGGAAAAGTGACAGGCAACATTCCAGCGACCCAGAAAACAAGTCTTGGAAAATATTGGCTTCTCCCCAGAGTGGCCGTTGGTTTCGAAATTCGCTGGATCGGTGGACGGCGGCGGAAAATATTCGCATTTTTGGGGGTCCCTCCGCCTCTCTGTCTCTCGCTGTAGGGAGGATGGAGGAAAATTTGCAATTCATTGGAGCAGGCTCATTATTTTAAGGACGACGGGTCCGTGCTGGGGGATACCTAGAGGGAAGGAGGTTATTTTTACCTTTTATTTCTTAAAAAAGGCTGAATTAACCATGAAGATATCAGTGTAGTTTGTAATATATTAAAGTTGAGTTATGATATCTGATATCAATAATTGATGTCTTATAACTCAAGAGGAATTAAGCTTGGCTGGTATACCTCTTGCAGGGAAACCAGAGAAAAAATAACTATATTTAATTATCGTATTACGTAATTTTACATGAAATATTTATTATATTTAAAAGACAATTGAAAAAAAAATATTTTTGAATTATTATCGAAGTTTATTTTTTTATTTAAATACAGAGTATGACATTTGAATCTGGTTGAAATTGAGTGGTTTGTATAAGACCTGAATCTTGACTGACCATTTATTTTGAAAATATTAAATTGATATTGAATAAATTGTATTATAATGTAATTGAATAGCTGAAATTATTCTGTTGTTAATTGTTTTTTTTATAAAAAAGTTTAACCTTCTTACGTTGTGACACTAACTGACATCCACAATTTTAAGTCACTTACACGAAATTTTTTCAGTCGTTGAAAAATCGCGTCTGAATCAACTTAAATGTGTCGTTTTTCTTAAACTATCAAAGGTTTAGAATACGACATGGATACTGATTATGATGTCATTGACGTAGGTGGAGATTGTTGCCTGGCTGTCGCAGTACATGGTCTCGCATGGCTACGAAGTCGACTTGCGAGATCACTGCGGTCACACGCCGCTTCATCTGGCCGCCCGAGCGGGCAATGCCTCGGCCGTGGCTATTCTCGTGGCTCACGGTGCTGACGTCAGCGCCAAGGTAATGCAGATTTATTGTCATTCTTACGCGCCTTCTATGCAATTGACCATTCTTATAACCCTGGCGTCTTTAGAATGATATGGGACATCGACCGCTGGACCTGGCCAGTGCCTACGGTCACGTGGGTGTTGCTCAGCTGCTGAGGCTGCACGATGCTGCACTAGGCTTAGCCACGGAGACGCTGGAATTCAACCAGGCGCTCGACTACCTGCGTGGTGACTACGCCGAACTCAAATCGTGTTTCAGGTTGACCATAACTCGCCCGTTTTTCTCTTAAACCTCAAACGCATTTTCATAATAACTTAATAAATATCGCTGGAATCATATAATTGTCATAACCATAATGGTTTAGCTGTGTTGATCTTCCCATAATTTCAATATAACTATACTATGTTAAGTTAATGTAATTACATTGTACATTATTACTGTGCTATGCTATATAGTCGCCATCTTTAAGCAGCCTATCGAGTATGTGCAGTTTTAATTAATTGTAATTAAATTAAACTTGAAGCGGTGCTTTAATACGTATACATCACCAATATTGTTTTGGTTACCCTAGGGATGTTTTAACAGTGGCCAAGAGGCTGGCCAAAGAGCGCGATGAAATGTGTCGTCAGCTGGGACGTTTATACGAAGATGTGACGTCATTGCATCAAGGACTCCTACTTGAACTCAGGGCTTTGCATAGGGAGGCATCAGGATCGCGAGACAGGATGAACGGATCCAAGAAATCTACCGACGCTGCCGAGTAAGATCGGCGATAAACCTGATAATTACTATAACTTTTAACTTGATTCAGTCAATTTAGGCGAAATTAAAGATAAGCGCGTTAGGTTGAAACTTTCCTGTTAAAGTTTAGGATTATTATTATTTTTTTTAGAAGTTTGGACGACAGTGTTGCTGCTGTGGAGACGCTGCACGAACGATGGCAAAATCAGCAGAGAAGCTGGTTCTCCAGCAGCCTGGCTGATATGGAACACAGGCTCCTTGTGGCTGAGGATGGCTGGAAAAGACTGCGCACCTCTCACTCAAAACATCGTCAGTGCCAGATACAGCCTCATGAACTTTTACGGTAAATAATTCCAGTGTTAAATTTTAAGTATTTTACTCTAATTTACTACAGTTAGATTCACATTAGCCATGTAACACGTTTTGAATTACTATAAACTATTATGCATCTAGTAAAGTCTGTTAGTTGTGCTGATCTTAACTATTTTTGGTTAAATAGAGGTCGATTAGCAGCTATCAACGCGCAGTCCAACTGTCAGCAGTGCGACGTCGCCATTCTGTCCTCCTCGGAAGGTTCTCTCTACTCTGCTGGTTACGAAGAAGGCAGCAGCACGGAGCTAGGCGACGAAGACGATCCATCCGAACTCGCCTGTCAGTCGTGCTTTTCTCCTGCAGCGCCAGCAGCTGCTGCGTCCTCCCCACTTGCTCCAGCCAACGTCATACCAAAGAAGCCGGCCAATCTAAAGCCGTTCAGCAGCACCAGCGTCGACGTTACCATAGAAACGGCCAGCGTCTACAGCACCCGTTCCATGCACAAGCCCTTGTCTCCGGCCGCAGCTCCCGTGTCAGTGGTCGCTGCTGAAGTCGAAGTCAACGCCTTCGATAGCGAGAAGCGAAGGGCGTCGAAACTGGAAATCCGCAAGAAACTCCACGAGTTCAAGTTGACATCGGAAAGTGGTAACGCGTCGGTGATTGAAGTCATCGAGCCGTCCACTAGCGAGGGAGAGGACGAACCGGATTGTTCCATCGGAGGGCAGCCGCAGGATCAGTCGACACCCAAGCGATCCATTCCTTACGTACGATCCTTTAACGCATCCTTTTCTGATGAACTAGCAAAAGCCCGGTTGGTGAAAACCTTCCGTCCAGCGGCTGCAGACAAAACCAGCGCGGTGGCTAATTCCAAAATAGTATTTCCAGAACCGGATCTTCTAGCGGGGACAGCTTACCGAGACGTCAGTGAAGTTACGGAGAATGATGCGGACCTTGAGGCTGATTACGACCATATAGCTGCTACCAATTCGACTCGCAGCGGCTCCAGTTTAAGCAATCCGGCGTCGGCAGCAGGTCGCAAGAAGGGTAGGTTTCTGACCAAATTTGCCCTCAAGGCACGCTGGCCAACGAAAAAGAAAGCCGCTGCTGAAACTGTACCCACATCGACGAACAGCGATAGCCCCGAAATGATGACCACCGATGAAGCAGCAGTTCGCAGTAGTCCGGAAGAGGTTGCGTCCGGTGCGGAAGCTGAGAATTCCGTTGGTTCCGGAGTAGTTGCCGGGTTGAGTCAGATGTTTGAAGACATGTCCAAGTTAGGGAAGCCGCCGGCTTTCTCGACAACCAGCGCTGCTGTGGATAGCAAGCGTGGACCGTCCCGGAATTCTGCAGCATCCGGCAGCAGCGAAGTATCGGAAAACACGCGGGCTACCAAGCGAGAAATGCAGCACCAGCAGAAGGATTGCGAAGAAACTACTCCGCCACCTCCACCAGCTTCATCACCACCTCCGGAATCGGACCCGTCTAGTCACGAGACAACCTTGCGTGCCCATCCTCCTCCTCCGCCGCGTCTTTCCTCTCATCTGACCAAGTCGAGTGGCGACTTGTCCAAAGTTTCCTCCTCCGCCGTCACTCCATCCTCCTCGGCCTCATCCTCCACCTCCGCCTCCCATGGCGGTGCTGAATCCCTCAGCGTAGCAGCTTCCGAGGATTCTGGAATCGTCATTGCCCGTCCAGCTTCATCCGCCTCAAAGTCAGATTCACTACCCCGACCGGCTGCCCCCAACTACTCCTTTGCAGCATTCAAGGGATTCCCTTTGAGGAAGGCTTCCTCGGTCAGCGGTGAAATCCTGCAGCAGGAATCCAGCATCACCTCGGCGGATCGCCTCTCTCCAGCTCCTTCGGACTTGTCCAAGACGGAATCGGCGCTCTCTCCTCCGTCGCACGCATCCGACTTGTCGAAAACGGAATCGATGCGACACTTCCGGCAGCTGGCGCGCATAGAAGAAGCTACGGGCAACAACTCGAATACTCCGCCGGCTGCCACGCCTCCTACTGCGGATGCGCTGCGTGAGGAGACCGGTGAATCCGGAGCTCATGGATCGAAGAAAGGCGAAGTCGCCGGCCTGGTGGAAATGGCCACTCAGTCCGGGCAGATTCTGACGTGGCGCGAAGCCAAGTTGAAAAATCAGGTTGTGACGCCTCCGCCGCTAGAAGAGCGTCTTATGAAGGTGACATTCAATTATAAATTAATTAACCGTATTTCTTTTTGGTTATTTCTTAAAACTTTCGGTGTTGACCTGAATTTTTAATTTCGTGATTTTAATAACAATAATCTTAAATAACACAGTGATTTTTTTAAGTACTATAAATCATTTTAATAATATTACCTCATACTTTACTTCAGATCGGTACCTTTGGACAAAATGCCAACAACAACTTAAATTAATTCAGGTTTAATTAACACAAGAATTAAAATAACATTACGTTCCTATTACAATCCTAGGCGAGGGTACGGCTGGACGACAAAAGTATGCGCACATTCAAAAAGCGACAAGTCGCCGAGCGGCCCTGGTACGATGTCTCCGACGACGAGTCCGACCTGCTGAGCCCCGAACGACTCACCAGTTTAAAGACATCCCGTTCCAGTAGCGAGGAGGACATCGAGGTTTAATTACACCCAAATCAAGCCAGTTTTGCTCACATCTATTTTTAATTTTTTTTTCCCTCTTTTAAATTTTAATGGTTTTCGTAAAATTCTATTTTTTAACTTAAAATTTTCAAATATTGGATCATGTACTGAAAACCTCGCCTCTTAATTTTGGATAATTATTTAGTATTTGGTAGACAAAAGTTTTCTCTGATTCGAGAGACTCCTTCTTTCGCTATCCGTTTTCATAATTTTATTTTTCTAAATTTGAAAATTTCAGTAAATCGCATCGGCCTTACTTACACAAGTGCCATAGGGATTCTTTTATGAACCGCAATCTTTATCACATGGATTTGACTCTCTGAGGGGTTCAGTGTCATTTCTTATCACAATTTTTTGGTCATATATATATATATACATATATATCATATTATATAAAATAACTCTCGATTTGATTCTTATGCAATTTAAGAATCAAGTTAGGGGGATATTACAATGGCAGGGATCTTCTTTTTTTATATAAATTTTCATAAACTAATTGTGTTTTTTTAATTGAAAATTTTCATCATTTGCAGAACTGTTAAGGGAATTTCATGAAAAAGACCAAATGAACTTTTTGCCAAATGGTGCCAGAGAGACTGATTTTTTTTCTCGTTGAAAATTCTCCTCAGAATAATAATAATAATTAATATGAATAATAATTCAGTAATCAACTCCTCTTGCTCTCGTTCCATTGTAACCGTCGTCGAATTTCAAATCATGTTGTACCTGAGCTAGAGAACGAACATCCCCTGGACGATATCTCCAAAAATCCACCTTCCTTTTCCCTTGATTATCTTAATTTCAATCAGTCTGTATAACTATGGCTCTCTTAAACTTGATGACCCGAATGGTTTTTCTTCCCCCGCAGCAAATCCTACGAGCATTATTGTTGTCTATATTAATGAATTAATAAAACTATTGCCACATCACTTGGGTTATAAGCGACAACTTGACAGATTGGAATCAACTAGAACGGATGGTACAAGTTAATGCAATCAACTTAACGATATAAGCATCAATGAGAACGTACTGTTCATTGAAGAAGAAACAGCCGAAATGGATGTTGTGTGTGAGTGTGGGGGATGAGGTGTATGCCATCGAGGAGGTAAAAATAGAAGTAAAACAGCTAATCTGTAATCAACGAGCGCGACTCAAGTAGTCACCGAGGTGGTCAGGGAACCCATTTGGACCTGAAACACCTGTCCTCGTGTCCAGATTAAGGTCTCTATAAAAACGGCACGGTGACTACCCGGACCGCTAGCAGTATACATCCTTCACGTCGTCGAGTTTCACATCCCTGGCGCTTCCACTTCCAATGGGATTCCTCACAGTAAGATTTTAACCAAAGTTAAACTTAAACTATAGCCCTTAAGTTTAATTGAATATTAAAACGTCGAAAGATTGAATCATTTTGATGATTTGACGGCCTTGGTCTTCAAGTCGAGTCGAGTTCGTCGACTTTGTAAAGTCACGAGTCGGATTGAGTCATCCAAGGCAAAGGACCGAGTCGATTCGACTGAAAAATCGACTCCAAGTCAACTCGACTCGACTAATGCGATATACTGCAATAGACTTAGTACGCACTATCGAATATACTTTAAATGAAGTTAATTAAATTTAAATTTTGATCTTTACAGCATATACTGTGTCACAGTCTGATAACATGGCTCTTCTGGTCGACAACATCGGGATCCCGACTTCATTTGTTGGCTCCGCGTCAGAGTTCCGACGGCTGTGGACCCAATCCTTTGGTGGCCATCATGTCGTACGCACGTGAATTTGGTAATTCATTCATTCTCGCTCATTCAAAAATCATTCTCACAACAGTTCAAAACACATCAGCATACTGGCTAGTAATTTTAATTAAATTTAAATATAGGATATAATATAGGTCGCCAAGTTACTATAAATTAATATATTCATATCCATATGGTATAATAAATAAATCAAGGATGTTGACAATCATGTAGCCGATTTCTCGCCCGAGCAATTGATGCGCTTCATCGAGTCGGATAATCGAGCGCGAGTCCAGCTGCGCGGATTACTCAAGGCCTACGATGATTGCGTCCGCACGGGCGAGGGCACCCGCTACAAGAGAGGTCCGGCCACCGTCGACCGTCGTCCGTCCGGCCAACAACCCTGGTTCCAACCCGATTACCTGCGTCATTATCAATCGTGGAAATTGCTATTGCCTAATCTCGTTGTCAGCACCCACCACCAACAAGAGGATAAGGACAAGGATCCCACTTTCTGAATCCTGATCTTCTTTAAAACCAAAAGTTTCAAAATCAAAATAACTGAATTAGAACTTATTGAAAAATGACAGGAGTTGAGTTAATGATATGGACATGGTCCGTATCGTCAAAATACACGTTTCATGGCAACCTCTTTTCAAACTTGGATAGAAATTTAACCGTTCGTCCGATAGCATTGTGCGATAGCTCGAAATACGCGGGAAGATTCACTCTTTCTTTGGTGATTTTTTTGCGAATTTTATGGCCTTTTTCTGGATCTGGATGGCCTATCTAAAAGAGTCGTTTATTTCACGTTTTCCCTAATTTGTATTTATGTAATTGACGTAATACGGTGGACCACGTAGATTCTATATAGCAAAGACGAGCGGCTGTTTCAGCAACGTGACGACGACTGTTGGTAATTTGATTTGGACGGGTTCAAAGAGGAAAGAGGGCGCAGTCTTTGAAGTGAGCCACTGGGATTCACTGCCAGAAGCCAACTGCGTCTTGGCCATCATCTCGAGCCAGATTCCACTTGGCTGCTGTTACGCTAACAAGCGCTTTCAGAGAGGCTCGTCAAAGAGGTACTCGTTTGCAATAGTTCGTTAAGTTTAATTCAATCGTTACTAGTTACAGTTAAAGTTAAGTTAACCGTCAAAGAGGTGCTCAACTGCTATAGTTCATTGAGGTTTACTAATTACGATTAAAGTTAGATTACAGTAGAAATGCCTTGATTGGTAAAAGTTATATTTAATTTTATAAGTGTAAAGTACTGAAATCTTGATTAAAGTTTATGTGGTAGATGGAAACGGTTCTGTATCTTATCCTACTGCACGCTACTGCGCTGCTACCTTCGCAAGCGAGCCCCGTGCTACCAATTCAGGGTATCAACGCTACCGATGGATACCCCGCGGATGAACGGATGAATTTCAACGTTTCCTCAGTACCGGTAGCTGGAGTGAATGGGACAAACAGCAGTTCGGCGGGAGGAGTCCATCTGGCACCAATAACCAAGTAAGTGTGCTCTAAAACTAACTAAAATAAACAGATAGGTAGGTAGATAGGAAGAGAGAGAAAGAGATGGGTAGATAGATAGATAGATAAAGAGATAGGTAGATAGATAGATAGATAGATAAATAGACAGATGGATAGATAGACAGATAGATGGATAGACAGTTTGATAGATAAATAGACAGATGGACAGATAGATAGACAGATGGATAGATAGATAGACAGACAGATGGACAGATAGATAGACAGATGGACAGATAGATAGACAGATGGACAGAGAGATACATAGACTGATTGATTGATAGATGGACAGATAGAAAGATAGATAGATAGAATATAGTCTTTAAAGTTAAATAAAACGGTTATTAGTATTACTCATAGAACGATTAGAGCATCATATCATCACATTTTCGTAAAACCTAATGTTGATTTTACCAACTTCATATTAGTTCTACAGATTTTCAACCCATCTAATATTTCAGAGTATTAACCTTATATGAAACTTGAACTGAAATAGGTTCCAAATTATAATGCAATACCACTAGCAACGTTATTACTGCAATTTGAAATGATTATAGAACAGTTTCTATAACACTTAAATCGGAATCTCAGAAACAGAGCTGAAGAATACAAGAACCTGCCAACAGCAGCTGACAGCAGGAACGCCCGGAATGATTCCGGCAGATCGCACGTGATCGTTCACAATCCGGCCGAAGGCAATAATCGATACTCCGGCACTAAACGCACACACGGTTGGCATAGAGTTACACATGGTTATCAGCTAGAAACTTAGTAATATAGTTAGCTAGTTTATAGTTAAAGTTAGTATTGCTAGTTACACATAACTACTAGTTAATTAGTATAGAAATTAAGGTTATAGAAGATAGTTGATAAGATAATTACAGTTAGTATTACTAGTTTGCAAACCAAGTTAACAACTTATTACTTTACTGTTAAAAGTTGTTGAACGCCACAGCTAGATGGCGTTTGAAGCTGGGGAACCACTAGTTAATACGTGTTGCAGTATACTGGATATTCATCAAATAATGCTCGTAGTTGATTATAACTAACTTCAGTTGAAAATTGTCAGCCAAAAGCCTGGATGCCTGCCATTCGCTAGCCCTACGCAAGTGCGGCGCGGTCGTCATTGACGAGTTTTCAGCTGCAAACCACAGACTTCCGCTGCAGCGCAAATGTCGGGTTAGAGAGGTACTTTTCTACTTTATATTTGAGATCTCATTAAAGTTTATTGTAGTAGTATGTTTATATTTAAAGTGAAAAGGATGCGGCGGCTGTCTTGTTGAACCTGTACCCTAGAGGGCGTGGCTTGAAAACCTCTCAGAGGCGGCGCTTAACATGCCCTGCGGCTATAACCGCTCTGTCGCTTTTTTGAATCAAGAATTGTTAGAGTGTTTATAAAGGTTTAATATTAGGTTTAGTATACTAATCATGCTGCAAATTAACCGGTAATTTGATTACATTTAACTTAATTTCATTGTAATTAATCAACAGAATTTCCTGCACTGCATGCTGGACACTCAACGGAACACTTGTCAAGTGGATGACGAAGGCGAGCAACTGTTCAGTGAAGATAGTCTGGACGACCTGCGGCAGCAACTTATCCAGTTGCTATGGTCAGCACGTGGTTGCGTCATCGGACTCGTTGAAGGCGATGCACCGTCTTTGAAATAATACACTCAATGATAAATTACAACCGAATTTTAACTAATACCATAATGATGTTACAGATGATACTATAGTTATACTGACATGAAATGTGTCAGTAGTTTTGAATTGATCTAATCCTGATATTATCATGTGAACGGCTTGATAACTCTCTGTGCTAATATCTCGTTTGTGTCGAGAATAAATAAAATTTGAATACAAGGAACTTTTAAAGATGTTTACGGTTCTTGTCTAGCGAGTTCTGACTTCTTCCGACCTCTGGGGTTATCAGCAATCCAAAATAAACAACCACAAACTCCGTTTTTTTTAACGTTTAAAATCAGCATATTTATATTTAATAATTAATTTAATTAGTAATCAAATACACACATAAAACGAAGCAGTAATAGTTAATTTTATTGTTTAATTTAGTTTAGAGGTTCAGATATGTGTGTTATATAGGTCAGGGAATTAAGCTGAGCTGTTGATTGAACGCTATTGGTTGTCAAGTGCCCCTTCTTCCTGCTGATTGGTCAACAGGAACCAATCCGACAACACAGGAGTACAATGTGAAAGTACGCAAACGATTTGCTGTGTTTAAGCAATCAAACAACATTAGTTAATCGGTTATTTGGATACGTCAAACCTTTCAAGTTTTGAATACGTTAGCGTAGAATCGTAGTTCATTGATTCTCCGCTAGATGGCCTTAAGCGTAGGACTTTCACAGTAATAATCTAACTAATTTCAAAGTTTCAAAAATCAAATCTCAAGCACTGGACCACTAACTATTTAAAGTATTTTCCGAAATTATACTTTGATAGCCAAATAGCTTATTATCTTAACTTCTTAGCTTGATGTTTGATTCATTACAGGACAGGGAGTCAACACGGTGCATCTGAAACTCGCAACGTAGGGCAAGAGGCTGATTGCGCAACACTGCTTCATCAAAATCTCCGCTAGATGGCAACTACAGTGACACATTGACAGTAATTAGTTGAAATACAACTAATATAAGACAGTTAACTTGAATTGATATAAAGAGTCATATCAGTTAGCCTTTGATATTATATTGTAAACGTAATCTAATTCAACAAGTAGTTCTTAAATTTACCGCCAGGTGGCGCGCTGTGAAAGCGTCATTTACCGCGCGTTGTGGGGCCCCGGCCGCTTGTTGGCGTTTGGAACGAGACAAGCCAGGCAGCCAGGCGTTGCATATGTCGCTAAGTCCGCCATAGGGCAGCGTGTGCGTGCATCTCCAAACAAGTGATAAAACCGCTGAACTTTTTTTCAACATGGAGAAGAGGATTGAGCTGGAAAAGAGAGGAAGGACACCCGACCAGGTAAACGATCGCCATCAAAGAAATCAAGACCGTGCAATACTTGGCCCGTAACCCAATAATAATTCTGTCGGTCAGGCATTGGGGAAAAAAGGGGGAAAAACATTTCTCCTTTTTGCACGTTGCTTGACAATACTCCAGTGCAATTTAACAATGCTATTTAAAAACACATTTAAATTGGCAGGGATTTTTCTGCTGGAAAAAGATAGGGCTGTGTAACTTGACAAGAAGTTATGGGGTTTTGATGGAAATTTGGGTTTTTCAAGTGAAATTGAAAATGAAAATGGAGTGGCGTGGTTCGTGTGCGGCGTTTCATGATGCCTCGGGCACAAGGTGGACTGAAGATTTGAATTCCTGTTCTATTTTAAATTGAATGATTTGTAATTAAAATGTAAATTTGCCTGTTATGAAATCGAGAATAGCCGTTATCGTATCGGTTCTGTTTAACGACTTTGAAAAAGATTTAACAAAAAGAATCGCGAACACGTGTAGAAAACGTAGGTGGCAACGTTGTGTTAACGGTTGGCGCGCAAATTCGGATTTGAATTGTCAATCAAACTGGTTCTTAAGAGTATGTTTGCTTGTTGTTTAGATCACAGAACTCAACCTGGACAACTGTCGGAGCACAAATATCGTCGGACTCACAGACGAATTCGTCAACCTCGAGTCGCTCAGTCTCATCAATGTCGGTCTCACCAGTTTGAAAGGATTTCCCAAACTACCCAACTTGAAAAAGGTACCAGCCGTTTGATCGCGTCGCGAGACGGGTAGATAACGCGGTAGACACTGATTTGTTCTTTTCCCACACAGCTCGAGCTCAGCGACAACCGAATCTCGGGAGGGCTGAACGCTTTACACGGGAGCCTCAAGTTAACGACGCTAAACCTAAGTGGAAACAAAATCAAAGATTTTGACACACTGGAACCTCTGGTAACGTCGTGTCGTACTGAACGTGGCTCGTAATTGTCTCAACGTCCTAATCTTCTCATTGCAGAAAGAGTTCAAAGGTTTAAAATCACTCGACCTGTTCAACTGTGAAGTTACCAACCTGGACAATTACAGAGAAAAAGTATTCGAAATTCTTCCTTCACTCAAGTACCTCGACGGGTAAGTCGCACGCTCGCACGAACGAGTACACGAGACTGATTTCCCCCTGTTTGCGCTAGTTACGACCGGGACGACAAGGAAGCCGACGATAGCGAAGACGACGAGCTCAACGGCAATGAGGAAGAGGAGGACGATGCCGAAGGTACACCCTCGTTTATATACAGCCGACTCTAATATCAAATGAGTACCGCTTATTAACGCACAATATCACATATCATTGTTTATGACGTTAAGGTCGTTCTAAAGCCATCGTTTACAAATTCCTTACATGGTTCATGATTTTTTCATTACAGATGCCAATCCCGATGAACTGGACGACGAAGAGGAAAATTTCGAGGAAGAGGACGGAGAAGGAGAAGTCGGGCTAGATGCCATCTATGACGACGAACTAGATGTAATTTTTTGAAATCGTTTTCTTATATTGAAATTAATACTTAATGGAGACATCTCATAAAGTGCTTTATTATTTACAATTAATTGTTCCAGGATGACAGCGAAGGAGAAGATTACGAAGGCGAGGCAGAGGAACATGGTGATGATGACGACCTCGACGATGAACTCGAAGACGAAGAAAACGGTACACCTCGCAGACTTGAATAAAACCTCATAACATTAACTTTTGTTAAAATTTAATTGCAGAAGATGAATTACCACGAGGGAAGAAGAGAAAAATGGGCGACTGATTGTATTACGGTTGGAAAACGGGAAACAATGGGACACGCGTCTTTATAATAAATAAATAAAGATTAAAACTTTTCAAACAATAATAAGTTAAAGTTATTTGCAACATTAATATTGATTTTTTTTCTCTCCCCCCTGTTTTCTATTTGGGATGATCGAGTCTTGATTGAAACTAGGCGATTAGCTGCGACAAGACGAAAAATAACGTGATGCGGTTCATATTAAGCGTCCTTATATCCTCGTAAGAAATCCCATGTTTCCATTTCCTTCGCCATTTCCCCATATTTTTAAAAAATAATTTATTTTTATCAAATTACGTGTTCTTTTGTAACCCGTTGAGAACAAGTCCTTGTTGCCATTTTTTTGGAAATTATTAATTTTCCCAATTTTTTTTTAAACAATCAATAAGTGACCCCACCGCAGGATGGAAAACCAAGTTGAGTTTTCTAAATTTGCCCTAAATATTTTGCCATGAAAACAGTTATCAAGCCTTATATGCACTTTTTAAAAAGATATCTTTTCTTCCTGGAAAAGTTGAGTGAAGATAATTTTTTTTTGAAGAAAAGAAAAGAAGATTCCACGACGAGTTTCCGAAAGGATTGTCAATACAACTATCAATTTAAAATAAGACAACAGAAATGATCAAAGGATCGATATTTATTGATTCATTTTATCTGGAACGATTCCTGGACATTTGACTAGTAAGTAAAAGTTGAAATCAAGTCGACGTCGTTCGCATTATTCGACTGGAACAGTAACAAGGTATCGACTCAACAAAGCCGCATTGTAAGTTGGTTTGACTGGAAAGGGTCCCTTGATACTGGACAACTCTTAAACAGCAATTCCAACTCGACATTTCAACCAAAGACGATTCCTTAACCTTTGACCTGTTGTCAATGTCGAACCAAGTCGATATCGTTTCTCATAACATTCAACTGGAACAGTAACAAGGTGTCGACTCAACAAAGCCTAAGATAGATCCGCATTGCAAGTTGGTCAAGTCAATGTTGATATCGTTCGCACTATTCGACTGGAACAATAACAAGGTATCGACTCAACAAAGCCGCATTGCAAGTTGGTTTGAGTGGAAAGGGTCCCTTGTTACTGGACAACTCTGAAACAGTAATCGCAACTCGACATTTCAACCAAAACTATTCTTAAACCTGTAAGTCAAGTCGAACCAAGTCGACATCGTTTCTCATAACATTCAACTGGAACAGTAACAAGGTGTCGACTCAACAAAGCCTAAGATAGATCCGCATTGCAAGTTGGTCAAGTCAATGTTGATATCGTTCGCACTATTCGACTGGAACAGTAACAAGGTATCGACTCAACAAAGCCGCATTGCAAGTTGGTTTGACTAGAAAGGGTCTCTTGATACTGGACAACTCTGAAACAGTAATTCCAACTCGACATTTCAACAGAAGACGATTCCTTAACCTTTGACCTGTTAGTCAATGTCGAACCAAGTCGAAGTTGGTTTGACTGGAAGGGTCTTGTGATACTGGACAACTCTGAAACAGTAATCGCAACTCGACATTTCAACCGAAGACGATTCCTTAACCTTTGACCTGTTAGTCAATGTCGAACCAAGTCGAAGTTGGTTTGACTGGAAGGGTCTTGTGATACTGGACAACTCTGAAACAGTAATTCCAACTCGACACTTCAACCAAAACGATTCTAAAACCTGTAAGTCAAGTCGAACCAAGTCGATATCGTTTCGCCTAACATTCAACTGGAACAGTAACAAGGTGTCGACTCAATAAAGCCTAAGGTAGGTTCCAAATGAAAGTTTAGTCGGATTCTCATTGCACAGAGTATGGCCAGCCGAAGTTGTTAATTAATTTCCGACAGCTCGCATAATTGGGTTTTCATTACCCCAAGGATTATGGCAACCAAGAGGGGAGGAAAAAATCTCAATCCAAGTTGTAAAGAGGAGACACGCTGCTGTCTGAT
>JAIQCU010001818.1:0-16130 GCA_022114935.1 Leptestheria dahalacensis
GGACAGAGACCAGCTGCGGTCCACTGGGATTACCGGTAGTAACAACCTGCCATTTGGTAGGATCGTTGGGATCCTGCTGAAGCTGCTGACCGAGTGAAGGCGCCGCTATTTGATTAAAATCTTTATTTATAATTCCATTACACATGGGTCAAATAAAATAATAAAAAAATTACCAATGATCTGTGTTCCAGCAGGAAGCACCTGTTGCGACAGTCCCGGGCTCTGCGCAATGGTAAGGGTCTGCTGCCCAGTTAGAGCCTGCAGACTGGCTGCCGGGATGACCTGCACGTTTCCTAAACCGGGTATGTTTTGGATAGGAAAAGCTTGCAGGACATTGGATCCTGCTGTCCTCATCTGGGTCATTCCGGTCAGCGAAGAGGCCGGGATCATTGTGACTTGTCCTCCGTTGCTTTGAAGTCCTAAAGAATTGAACATTTAATTCGATCACAAGTTGAAAAAAATAAAGCTACACTTTAACAATTAAACAGAATTTCAAGAAAAAGTTGCAGTGTTTTGTTTACCAGCAATTGTAATCTGCTGGGGTATGGTTTGCACGTGAGTTTGCTGCTGCTGTTGTTGTTGTCCCTGCTGCTGCTGATTACTGTTGCTGTTGGCGGCGTTACCGGTGTTATTCGAAGGAGTCTCCACGGTACTGATATGCAGTCCTCCGTCATTGGATTGCGTAATTGTCACGGTGGAATTGGTGGCATTGGTGCTGCTGGTCGTGTTGATGCTATTCGTGGTAGTACCAGAGACTGAAGAGCCGGTCTGTGATTGCGTAGGGCTCAACAGTGTCGCCGTGGTACCTACTTGAGCCAGAGAAGCAATCTGGACCGTCTGTATTTGACCGTTGGGAGTGATGATCTGTGCCATTTGTGTTGTCGGCATCTAAATCAACATATTTTTTGTTTACTTTAACTTGATATAAGTTTTAACTTTTGTGTTTTTATTGATTACCTGGGTTATTTGTGGCATAACTTGCACCTGTGTCCCTTGTTGAAAGGCATTAGCCAACACCTGGACCGGCAGCTGCAACGTCTGATATACTGTCTGCCCGTTGGCTGACGAGACGGGCACCTGAACTGAGATGGTTGTCGTCTGCTGCATGGGAACCTGCAGCATCTGCTGCACTCCGCCAGATCTTACTGTAACTCCCTGTCCCGGGCTATTCATCGAGACATTCTGCAGCGTGAAGCCACCCTGGAGAACCCCTTGCCCTGTTGTCTGTGTGTTCCCTCCTCGGATGATTTGCCCGCTGGAGGTCAAAAGAGCCTGGTTCGCACCCAGCTGCACTTGCTGCTGACCAGTGTTCCCCGTGGGTATGAAGATAGCTTCCTGACCGTCAATGGTTACCGTCTGGACGGCGGGAAGCATGCTGTAGGTGACTCCGCCAGAATTTCCGCCACCGCTCGTCAGCAATTGCGTTCCCTGCTGAGAAAAGAAAACAAAATTAGGTTTTCCGTTGATAAAGGGGTTACTATGAGATTACGGATATGATCTGTCCAGGAATACTCTGGACTGACACGACGTTTGACGGACTGACGACCGTCTTCACGGCCTGCGCCTGGCTTGTACTAGGCATGTTCTGCTGGTCGGC
The DNA here is from genome assembly GCA_022114935.1 of Leptestheria dahalacensis. Taxonomy (NCBI): domain Eukaryota; kingdom Metazoa; phylum Arthropoda; class Branchiopoda; order Diplostraca; family Leptestheriidae; genus Leptestheria; species Leptestheria dahalacensis. The sequence continues at coordinate 1,598 of JAIQCU010001818.1, forward strand.
GTTCCCCGCTTGCTGTAACAGGGACTGTAGCTGTGCAGGGGTCAGGACCTGACCCTGTTGTAACGAGGGCAAGTTGAGCGAGATGGTTTCCTGCACGACACGGGGAGTGTTGGCGGTAACTTTGACGAGCGGGGGCGGTCTCGCGTCCGCTTTGGAACAAGTAGCTGCCAGGAGCGACAGAAGTGACGACTGATTATCCTGCGAAATACAAAAAAAAATACTTTGATTTCTAATATGTTTCGTGCAACATTGTGAAAATATTTACCACAGAAATGTTTTGATCCTCTGCTTGTTTAACTTCGCTTTTGACTTTAATATTACCAGAAGACATGGCCCATCACTTGATAAACACTAGAAAAACTTCAGGCGCCAAGAAAATAGTATTAAAATAGGGGGGTTGTGCCCACGCTATGGCCTCGCCCTGCTCGACAGCAGCCTCTCCCTCTTTCCGGGGCCTTTCTACTTTCACTCAAGAATGGAACAACGCTCGCCAGTCAAGTTTTTCTCTTTGGCGCGTTTTTTCCCGTAGCGAATCTAGTATGTGCGGCAAACGTTCTTTTGAACTTCAACGGTTTTTCCAATAAAATAGCGCTGGTATAAGTAACTCGCTAGGCCTGCTGTGGGCGTAACAAAGGGCGGCGAACGACTAGACTTGGCTCCACAGCTATGGTGGCCTACTGACGCCCGGCCCCGTTCCTGGAAAGCCAATGAACAGTGTACGGTTTCCTCACTGGAGGGCTTCTGTATGAAACATCAATTAACAGATACACAACACTATAAACACATTAATCAAACATGTATACGAATTTTAAAAGGAGGCTGATGTTTTTTACCGATAAGAATGAGTCATATATGCGTTCAGACAGAGAAAATGCAGTTTTTATCCGCGCCACCTAGTGGTTAATAGAGGAAGTAAGATGGTGACTGGGTGGTAAAGGCTTCAGTGGAAGTGCCTCCCTCCCGCCTACCGCGCACGCTTCCCCGTTCATTGGCCCCGGCCAAGTCGGACAGCTGCCACCCTTTTACCCGCTTACATTTCCGCCCACCCCGTTGAAGTCAACACAACAAGCGCGCGAGTTCCCAAACCAGTGTTTCCACTTTTCTAAAACTGAAGTTTTTTCATGATTTGTCTTGTTCGTCTTAACAATCATCATCTTCTTCATGATCTGTCAACCTATCTGACTATCTACCTATCTACTGTCATATATTGGCATGGAGATATCAGGTATTTACGCTAAATATTAGATACATGAGAGCTGTATTATGGTAGTAAATAAAATGAAACTGTACATTGCTTCTATGAGAAGTGAAGCACCATGAACCCTTGTAAACTGAATGGTATCTGGTTTACGAGTCTAGTCATTTCTTTGTTTTCATGTATTTCAACACCAGTGTCAACAGCTTATGTTACGTGATGAGTGTTAACGTTGATCGGTGAAATATACTGAAATACAAGAAAGAAACTGATTAGTGAAGCTATAGTCCTTCTCTCGATCATTGTTATGATACGTTCGTGAAAGCATCATTACTGCAGGATCCTACTAGCCACCATTTGGAGAGTTAAACGTTATACTGCTTGAAGACAAAGAACCTTGAAAAGGAAAATGCTGAAACAAGACGCGTTAGACAAAGTGAAGTCTGGAAGATCAGAAAAACAGAAAAAGTGGAAACACTGGACTTTTAACGAGAGAATTGCATGGTCCTTGCGTATTAGTATGGACACGAAAAGAACGAGAAAGCGAGGGGATTAACAAAAAAGTAGCAGGATATGTTCGTTCCTAATACTTTTTCTTTTATTCGTTTTATTGAGATACCGTCACCTGTGTTTCCGGTTTACAAGAACACCTGCCCTTGTAAGGTGACGTCATAAACAAGTCAACAGTTTGTTTGCCATGGAGAAACCAAGCAAGGCATAGATGTATACGTGTAAATGTATCATTTTTTTAAACAATAGGATGAAGTTGACATTGCATTGTGATATAGACTATAGGTAGACAGATAGATAGGTAGGTGGATTGACAGACAGAAAAATTGATACACACAGACAGATAGATATTGCGTATAATGATACATTTTACATGAATATTGGGTTCTTGAAAAGCAAAACGGAACAAAAAAAACTAAGACAAAAGAAAGAGGAAAGAGCGCGAAAGTAAGAAGAGACTGACAAGACCATGATGGAAAGACTGGACCACGCCTTTGCGAGGGAAAGGCCAACTTGATAGACATGCCAGATGACTCCACCCATACACACATATGTCAAATACGTTTTCTCCTCTAGTCCCGCGGCCATGTAGCTTCGGTTTACCTCTTATTACTGGGTAATGCAGGCCCTCTAGCGTTTCAAGTGAATCGTATTTACCCCATCCAGTATGGAACTTCACAGCATACTATCATCTCCTTCTTGTCCAAGTTCCTTCAATCCTTAAACAGCTAGTCCTATAAGAAAAGGATAGGGTATCACATTGATGTCATCGGCAGAGCAGTTGTTTTCCTGTAAAAGGTGTATAAAAACCATTATGAAAGTAACAGAAAGTTAAAACTTACGGATTTATAAGTTTTTATGTTAAATTTCATGACTATGTCCCGAGAATTTCAATTGAAGTTAAACCGCCTTGTGCGATCTTGATTTAAGTTGGTAAACCTACAGGGCTTGTGCATTACAACGTCAGTCATTTGATTCTTCCATAGGGCTCCCCAGGCTTCATGCATAACCAAAAAAGTGAACGTTCACACATAATTTGTATTTCACTCATTTTGCACGTCTTAGATTTGCGACTAACCAAAAGTAATATATACATATCATATATTAATTATAGTTTTAGTGAGAAAAGTTACGACAAACATGTCCAAATGTCTGTACATTTACATTAAATGCGGGAATGTCAGGCTCTAACCTTTATAAATTAATTCGTCCATCTTTGCAACCATGTACACCGCGTATAGGTTCGTTAAAATATAAAAATCAAACATACGTTTGAATACGCGCTCATTTAATGTACGTAGCTATTTTTCATAAGCATAAAACATATGTATGTTTATAAATATGAAGAACTGAAGAACTGAATCTAACTTACTTTACTTGAAGTTGTAACTTCATTTGAGACCCGGTCCGGTATCTCGAGATTCATAAGGTCAACAGTAGTAACCGTGCACGAACAGGTACTGCCTAATTCTAGTTAGTGGTTAACTCAAGTAGTGGTAGCGTTTCGGTTAGTCTTATAATTAGTAATTTGAATATTGATACCCTGGATTTAGAATGCAATGCCTGTAGCAATTTCATAAATTGAAGAAGAGGCTTCCATCCTTGACTGAAATAGTCCCGTAGTAGTTAAATTAAGATAATATCCCGGCTGCTAAAATTAAATGGCGGTCTCCCGTCGTAGTAGAAATTCGGTTAAACGTCTTTAGAGTAGGAAATTTGTATACATTACTGTAAATGTTTTTAGAAGTAATATGTTCCACTGATTAATTTTATTCAAAAAATAAATTATAAAAAAGTAATAGCATCTTCAGCGCAACAAGAAACAGTGTCAACTCAAAAGGTAAAAGGCTTGTGTTTAGGCCAGCTGTCAAAACAACCACTGGGTGACCGAGAAAAGATATTATTTTCATTTGTCACTAGGATTCCTTGTGGGATGGATGAAGACATACAGCAATCTCTTCAAGACTGGATCCATGACTGTCAGTCGTTCCTTGCTAGTCCCGCGAAATTGTCACAGAATGTTGCGTCCTTGATCAGCGGGCACAGTGAAGAACTTCTGTATGCAGTATTTGAGAATTGGAGAAGCAATAAGGAGGTAACTAACCGATTCTGATAATGTTTATTTACTAAAGTAGAGTAACCTCCTGTTTTGTTTGAAGGCAGTAAATACTCTATGCCATGAGTTGTTTGGACTTTTCCGCGTTGGTAAAGATGAATTGCGACGGTTCACACTGCAGTTTCTTCCTAGTCTTATGTACGTGTACTTGAGCGGTCTGGCCAACAATGAAAAGAAGGTATATTATATTTTGTGATGCGATTGACTGGGTTCATTTTTCTGAGGTCTGTTCTTGGAAACATTGCGTTCATTCCAAGTCAGTTCGTGACTCTGTGCAAGTGTTGGTTACCGCCCGGCTTGCCTTGCCTTAGGCGGTAACGTTTATATATTCTCACTTACTAGACCCTTTATAATAGGACGTCAGCAGTATTCAAACGCTCTTGCTGGGACTTTACAACCTCGAGGTTTGCCAGGAAGCCGACCGGGCTAAAACGAGTTCTTTTAGACTGCCAAGCTTAGCACAGCCTTCTATTTACCATGAAGTAAGCGTTTATAATCCCGATTAAGTTAAACATCAGCGAATAATTTATCCTCGTCACAGCCGTTAGGGTTAGCACCCGCAGTGCTAACGGAAACTGCATTACGCCGTTTGGATCCCGCAAACCGCATAACGATCACATGGGGCCCACAACCGCACATCCATCTCTTCAACTCCGAAAACCGACTTTCGGCGATGGCCGCTTTACTGCGAATTTACGGCGACCAATTGAATGTGTTCTCCAAAAACTCCCTCGAAGAGTCGTGCCTGGCGTTTACTCGGTAACGTTTTTCTTTAATTAAACAAGTAAATCTTTTTATTAATTATTTTGGTTGTAAATCTAGGATAGTAGCCCAGGGTTTCACGCGGCAGTCCGCCAATGCCCCGCGCATCGCAGTGTCTTCCGAACTACTGGTTGAGATATCGAGAATTTTATTCTCTCTAACGTAAGTGGCTTGTACCCAGGTTTTGTGGCGCTACCCATCAATTGGCATGGCTAGTTTTATTTTATATAATTAAAAAGAGTAACTGAGGCGTTATTAAGTTGCTTTGCTGGTTTTTGGTTGCTGCGTTATCTTTTGCACTGCTTGCTTCATATTTTTTTAAAAAATCCGATTCCTCCCCGCATGCAGTTCACCTTCTTTCGCCGGTGGCACTGATTGTATGCTCCAGCTACGCACACCCACTGCACCGCTGCATAGGTTTTCTCATTTCATCTTTGCTTATTATAAAATTAGGTGAAGATTATCATAGCTTACTTATTTTCAACTTAAGGCTCGAAGATTCAGCCATAGGGAACCGTGCTCGACAAGCCCTAGACTCGGTTCAGCAGCGTGCCGAGTACGAGCTGCTCCCGGCCCCGTTACTCGTAAGTTACGCCTGCTCTGATTCGGCCCATCTCAGCGTCAAAGGTAAATTACATCAGAATGTGGAAATTTTTGAGTTAATGGCCTATCTGTATACTAGCGATGGGCAGCAATTCTACGTTGATGAGCAATAGTGCGAGTAACACAAGTGCTCGAGCACTATGGAAATCGATGATCACGAACGCTTCCTTCCGCACCCGAAAGCTGCCCGACGACATCACAGTAACCCAAGACCCCACGTCATCTAGCCCTGCAGCACAACTGGCTACACAGCAGCACCAGCAGCATCAACAACCACATTCAACGCAAGGCGTGGCACAGCCGCTCGGTTCGATAACTGAAGAAGCTGACGAACCCAGCACCGTCTCCAAGTTCCGCATAACCGAGCTGAGCAACTTGGTCAAGAAGCGGGACAAACCCAAAAACCCGGAAATGTTGAGCAACAAGGCAAAAGCCAAGTTATCGAAAACGTTCTCGGGAAAAGCCAGCAACGGGGATGTAGTGTCAGGCGGTGAAGAGTCAGGTACGGGGTTGAACACGCCCTCGGAGAGGTCCAACGGGGAATCGGGTGAAAACGTGGAGCTGCGACGGAGAAGCTCAGAGCTGCACCCCGCCGGTACCTTAGTCACACAGATGTAACGATTGAGAATTTTTAACCTCTTCAGTGGGAAATGTTATCTAAAATATATAGCTTGTATAGATTTCCTGTTGTCCGAAGTTGTCTGTGTTGGGTACAGCATTCCCATTTATGTGTAGACAGAGTTGCTCCTGTTCAGTTTCAGTCATTTGATTGTCTTATTTTGTTTTCCGCTCCGTTTTCTTGTCTTCGTTGAAACTGTTCTTGAAAAGAAATTCAAATAAATATCTTACAGTTAATGTGGAGGAGTTATTTTTTTTCGTCTTTGTGTCGCATGAAACTCGTTCAGTAATTAAAAGAAACGCGCAAAAAAAATCCATTAAACTGAGTGAGTACAGATATTAATGCATTTTACTGCAGTAGTTCTTGCATATCAGTCCAGCAATTTATGGGGTTTTAATGCCTAAATATTTTTATGTTAAAATAAAAGTTTTGTGAATATATAAATGCAAAGCAATATGCAATATGAATTGCTTATTGTCAGTTACACGCTCGTGTTGTTAAAAGTAAAGTGTTATGCTGGTAGAAAATAGTGTTTCCACATAAGCAATTAATTACCAGAATACCACAGTACCAGTTAATCAATTAAATCGAATGGTAACCAATGTAATGGTAATATGTAATGGCACCCAGACAAGTTCGATATAGTCCTTGAATACTGGTAACGATTGTAGATCCTGTATCGAAACGCTACCGATATCATCTTCCTGTTCATAAAGTGGCGTGTCTCGTTTCAGATTACCAAATACGGGCCTTGCGTCTTATTAAATCAAGTATTATAGCTCATTTTGGTGAATATATCTACCCTTGGACGGGATTTGCTTGGCCTTGAAATAGCCATGTAAGGTTTAACTTGCGCAATATTCAAATAAGGTGCAAAATCCACCCTAAAAATCAGGTTTTCGTAGACAAGACAGAGGCTACAACATTAAGTTAATGTTGCGAATTGCGTATAAATAGCCAGCAGTGCGAGCCAAATAGCATCACTTCCCTCTCACTGCAGCTCAAGCTCACTGGAAAAATAACCATGAAAATTACGGTAAGCTTTCATTACTTCACTATTTTGTAGGTTACAAGTTACCTGTCTATATAATACGTATTGCTAATGCTACTACTATAGTGCACGGTCAGTTATTCAGCTAAGTTAGGTATGTATATTAAGCAGGATTCCTCTTTTCTATTGGTCAGATTTTCTTCCTGTTTTTGGCATTCACCCTTGCCGTGACTTGGGATGACGACTGGGACAACGATCGTTCCGACGAGTCCGACGAGCGCATCTGGCTTAGCAAGTGGAGGGCGCTGAATACTGCTGCAAAAACGCGCCCCGGTCGTTCTCCTCGAAACGACGATGACGACGACGATGACCACGACTGGGACGATGATGACCGGGTCTTGGTCAGAGGTAAAAACGGTTGGGTTACCGTTCTTCGTCGGGACCGGCGCTCCTCTGGTGCTCTTGCCAAGGCAAGGAAATAAAACTACAAGACCCTAATGAATGACAGCTGAAGGACGGTGCAGTCGAATTCAGCAGTGCCCTTGGGACGAGACAATTTTTTCCAATCATGTGTAACCGTTGTGTCTTTTTTAAATACGCGTAGCGCACATTTAAAGTTTTCTTGTGTCGGTTGGTGGTTCAAAATATAAACGGAAAAGAAAATGAAAATGTTAACTTAGTTTGTTTAAGTTAACTCGATTTTAAAATGTCCAACGGCTGTACTGTTCAGTAAGTGCATGTAACCCGCGACAGGATTTGTGCATTTTTTGAAGCGTCCGCCATCTTGACGGTCTGGGGATCAGCTGATCGTATGCTTGGCCATGCAGATACAGAGAGATTTCCGTCGTAATTTACTTAGTGTACTGAAACCAACATGCGAAGTTTGCGTGTGTTTGTTTTTCGTTTCTTAAATGTTTTGGATATGAAAAAAGTGACATGCAAGATTTACTCCGTCAAAAATCAAGCGTATAGTACCTGATGAAGTCACGTGACGTGATGTCATAGTGCGTAAACCCTATAGTGGATGCCGCATAGTTAATCTGTCTATTTATCTATCTATCTATCTATCTATCTATCTATCTATCTATCTATCTATCTATCTGTCTATCTATCTATCTATCTATCTTACTATCTTTCTATCCACCTAGAGCACAAAGAAGGGTTATTTGAATGGCGGGGAATTTGCAATTTGCAATTTTACAAATCACAATTTGTAATTTAAGAGCAAAACTTATGAGCCCGTTTAACGAACCTTTAAGGTACAAAGGTGGTATACACGCTAGTTCTACACCATTATTTCTTTTTGGTTGCCACATGCTTTTCAAAATGTGTAAGCATTAAGCAAATTCAAATCTCCCTCAGCAGACCCGTCTTTTGCTCTAGACTATATAAGGAAATTTCAAGTTTTAGCTGATTTTCCAGGTACTGAATCTTATTTTTCTTAAATCATATGTAATGTACTCTTTCTTTTAACACATTTCGTCTTTAATGTTCCGTTTGTTTCTTCTCCCTTTTCATTTCAATTCCATTTTATACCCCTTCTGGCCTTGTTTGATTTGAGTTTGACATTGCTGTTCTTACGATGTTATCTTTTTCTTCTCTATGTATGTCTGTTTACTTGCTCGTTTACTCCCTTCTTTTGTCACTCTTATCGTTTTCTTTGTCTTTCTTTTTTCTTTTTTAGTGGATTCGGTTAATTTGCTGTCTGTATAAACATTCCTTCTTAAGTCAGAAGAATTTAAGTCAGATGTGCTCAAAGTGCTCGAAGCCAGTCTTGTCTATACACTGTAAATTACTGAAAACAAAATAAATATCAATGGATGTATATGGGAATCTTTGACGAGGGAGAAATGAAGATTTGTTGAAAATTCCTTAATTTTCTGCTCTTTTCTTCTCTGTTCTATATTTTAAATTATAAATCATATGGAACAAAGCTCACAACTATAGTAAACTATGTTATTCTACTATTTACGTATTGTCAATATACGTCAATATCGTCGTAGTCATAAGTCATAATTATATTCATGTTATCATATACTCATAATAACATATAGCCCATATAGTCATAAAGTCACATTGCATTATTTGGTAACATTATGACAGACATACGTAACATCAAAATCTAGTGGATATTTTTGCGCAATTAATTGTCAATAGCAAGGATGCTGTTTAGAATTAGAACTAACCCGCACGAAATTGTATTATTGCTGTGTTTATGTAGCGAAAATTTCTTCAAGTCACTGCGTCAAACAACGTTTCTTGAAAATCAACGAGACGTAAGTAGTGTAGCAGTGTAGTACTAGTAGTAGATTAATTATAATTCAAATTGGCATGGTTTTGAACTTAAGTGTACGTGAGAAGAGTAACAGAACTCAGAAGTTGTCACATTACTTGGACGACAAAATTTCAGAAACCGATCTTTGTAGTATACGAGGGAGAATTCGTTAAATAATAATTAAGATATTAGATAGCTATTTATGAAGCTCACTGTTATATAAACAACAACAATGATTTTCTTTAGCTCTGCAATATTTTCAGCATCATGAGTTCTACGCACAAGAAGCGGTCAGTCCCAGCACCGCGAACACCTTTGGTTGTCACTTTGGCATTACAGTTGCCTACAGGAGAAAGACTTGTCCATGATTTCCCCCCTGAAAGTACAAACTTTTTATATTATGTAGTTAGGACGAATATCTTTAAGTATTTGTAATTTTTTAAATGAATTACAGCTACCCTGTGGAATGCCGTACAGCATTTTGACGCGCAACAGGGCCTTAATCCTTCACTACAGTCCCTTGCAAACGACATCCCAGCGTGCATTTACTTGAGACAGGAGGTGTCAGGCAAGAAAAACCTTGAAGAAACCACATTTATGAAGCTCGGGATCACCGGCGGGAAAGTTGCCATGCGGTATTTTAACGTACATACCATTTTTCACCAAGTTGCTTAAAATGGCGTTAACGCCAATTACAGTTACTTGCTCAAACCGGCGGACTCACCCAGGGAACAAGCGCACGTCGGAGGAGTTATACTTCCTACACCACGTCAGCCTTCACCGGAATTTCGGCGTCGTCGTCAGGCAGAACGTGTGCCCGAAGTGGAACCTTGGAAGGTCGAGGAGATGGCATCTGCAGATGCTGCGGTAGTTGAGCAGCGTGAAACTTTGTCAAGTATGCCGGCGGAGATTTCAGTTGATCCTAATTTGGTTGAAATGAGCGAACCACCCGCGGAACGACAGGCTTCGCCAGAGAAAGAGACTCCCACACCAGTTCCGGTGAAGCCAGAACAAGGCAAAACCAATGCAGATTTGGCAGAACGAGCAGTAAGGTTCTATCTGTTTTAGTCAATCACATCGTTATAAATCTATTTTTATTTTTAAGACGAGCCCCGCTGTGCTAAAGAAGAAAGCGCGTCTCGAAGTTGACGAACGGAGAATCCAGTTAAACGAACGGGGAGACTTGCTCTACAGTCTGGACGACGCATCTCTAGCTGCTGACGTGAAAACCGTAGACAGCGACTTGGCCGACGATTTCTTCGAACTGACTGTCAACGACCTTCGCATGTTGCTTACTGATCTGAAACGACAGTATGCTGTGACAGAGACCCCATTGCTAACTACAGAGATGCGTCGCTCTCAGGAGGAGAGACGTTTTCACGATATCCTGGAACGATATCCCTATACCGTGCTAAGAATTCAGTTCCCTGATAGACTAACCTTACAAATTGCGTTTCAGTCAGAAGCGACAATTGCTAGAGTTAAAGAGGCTCTTATCGAGTATCTTGACGAAAACGTACGACTTGACGAATTCCACCTGTACACTGCACCACCAAAAAAGATAGTCGACATAGACCAGACGCTTCTTCGCGGGGGTCTCACTCCATCGGCAGTCATCTACATTGGCAGCGACAGACACACCTGTAAGGTTCGGGAAGAGTATCGCACCAAGTTGTCCAGTTACTTCGGTGCCATGCGAGACGCCAGCGACCGACTATCGCCTGGAGAGGTCAAACCAGTTTTCAGCTCGGAAAGAGAAAGCAGGGTCTCGTTTGGACCGGCGACTCTCGTGCGGGAAAACGAGGATTGTTGCGATGAGAGCGAAGCGGCTGGAACGCAGAAAGTTGTCAAATCAGCGGGGCCGGTACCCAAGTGGTTTAAAATGAAGAAATAAAATCTTAACGGTTAAGAAACACGGTATTTGTGAGAAAACGGATAAAGCAGTGAAATACAAAGCTGAACAGTGTATTTATGAATTATTTTGACTAATACTCGCACATTTAGCAACTTTTTACAAAAGTTTAGCTCCTATTGAGCAAAACAATTTGTCGCATTAGATAGTTAACTCGCTCCTTCTCGGCGAGTTCTTGCCATTGACTCGTGCCGATGCTGACTACCGTATAACCCATCGCTTCCAGCGTTCGATTATCCAGCGAAGCAAAACCTCTCAGACGAGGAGCGTTGATCGCGTAATCTTCGGGAAGATGCACTCTAATCAGGATTCTATGCAAGGAAACAATATTACTTGCAACTTGTAATTTTTTTAAAAGCATAATTCAACTGAATAAAACGTGAAAACGTTGCAACTAAATATTACATACATTTTCCCGTCTCTGGGTACTTGGATGTCCTCGACCAAATGCGACCGTCTAGCGTTCTCATCCTCGTTTGCCACATTAATGGCCACGGGGAAACCACCGCTTCGTAGGACGACCACATGATCTTTGTAAAAACAGAAAAGATATTTTAAAACCCAAAATTTTTCCAAATTTGATAATAAAAGAAACAAAACAAAAAATTGTACCAATGAGGTGTCCCAAGCGTGTTGTGGCTTTGTGCAGAACGTAATTGCTTCCGCCCATGGCCAATTCCAGTGCGGGGGCCAGCGGGGAATTCTTGTGTTCCACCTCAGTTTGGCGCAGAAGCTCTGCTGCGGGGAAAGGTCCTTGGTAGTTGGTCGCCTCAACGCGGAGCGCGCGGTTCAAGAAAACAAGCTGTGTCATGTCTTGCTGCACATCTAGCAGATGAACTTCATACATTACCTCGGAACGGTAAGATGTTACCAAAGGAACAGAACTTTGGAGTAAGTAACAAACCTTTCCGAACAAGTTCAGCGAAATATGTCGGTTCCAGTATTTTGTTGAGCAGCCTGGCGGGATAGATGCCAAGAATGGCGCAGTCGAGTAGGAAACGAATCCAGGGAAGCTCTTTATTTTCCTATAAGAATCTTCTAATTAATTAAATCAAGACTACCAATTGGTAAAATATCAGCTTACCATTTTCATCAAGGGAGCTTTCATGATTCGTCCGAAGATGGCGTCGAGATTATCCGGCCTGAAATTCGCCAGGGCAAAAGCCCGCACCACTCTGAAAACCGAGGCTTTATCGCTGAAATTTGGATCTCTCAATACCAGGTTAGCCAGGTACTGCAGGAAGTCAAGGTTGACGTGGCCGACTCTGATGACGTACCTTGTTACGACCTCACAGGCCTTTGCGTCCCATTCTTCAAGAATTGCTCTCTTTGCAACAGTTTCGATAAACTGTTCGTGGTACCAGACGGTCATATTGGCACTGATGCGGCCCAGTGGTAATGCTTGCTTTACCCGGGATACTGTCATCACCAGTAGATTGAACGGTATCTCGTTCACACACTTGGAAAGTATGTCGAGCAGGTATCTGACCAGGGCTGACGTCGGCTCATCCAGATTCTCCAGCTTTGCTAAAGAGATAACGATACTGGCAACCAGATGAGGTTCCCATTCTCCTTGGTATTGTAAAAGGTGGGTGAGGATTTTGCTAGTTGGGACTTGCTCTTGAACGGCATACTGCAGTGCGCTGGCCAGCTGATTCAGATCTTCCCCCTGGAGCTGTGAGTCGAGCTGCGACCCAAAAACTATGGGAAAGGCCATTTGCAAAGCATCTAAAAGCGGCGTAGCTGTGAATTTCGACAGCAGGAAATGGAGGTAGGTGATCTGCTGTAGGTCGAAATCGTTGACACGGGACTTGACGAGCTGCAGCACCGTCTGCACGATCCGGCTGTCGCCAGGTACCTTGCACTGACTCAGCATCTTCAGAGTTTTGATGAGATCGTTTTCTGCAAAGACGGCAGCCTTTCTGCGTATCTGTCGACAGAGACTGATGAAACCAATGTGCGAGTGAAGCAAATCTGGCGCGACGCTGGTCCTAGAGTTTAAAAAAAAATGTTTAAGGTAATGTANCGCATGAACTGAAACTTATAAACCGTCTGTTCCTCTCCATGTGAAAGACGAGATTCACGCAGTGGATTAAATGATGTGCTTCCAACTGTTTCTCATTCTGCTTTACAAACGTCAGCAACTCGTTTAGGGACCCCGTCCTTTTCAGCGCCACCGTGATTGGATCTTCGGGTTGTTCGGGAACAGTCGGAGAGGGCTCGTGGCTTTTCAATATGGAAAGGTCTTTGAGTGGCACAGCCGAGGGGAGTTCTTGTAACGCATCAGTACGTCTGTTTACTGCTTTTATCGTCACTGAGGACTCCCCCGTCGAAGCGCTGTGACTTGATTCTAGCCGTAGAACGTTGGTAGGGATACTCCAAATCCTGCCGTTTAATGCGTGTCGCACGTGCAATAACAAACGTGAAGAAAGCATGATTTCTGTGGTGCACAGTATTTCGGTGTATAGTGGGTTTAGACCGGCTATGTTGTTATCAAGCAGACGACTTTAACGTTTTCGAATATAGCTAATGACATATGTCCGTACAGTGACACTAGTACACGTCATTAAACATTCCGCTTGATATAACAGGAATAAAATAGTGCCTTCATAATTTTAAAAAGAAGTAGCAAATCAGTAACAGATACGGTATTTACATTACAAAATAGTTCAGGAAAATGGCAAACTGTGCATGCAACAAGTTATACTTGGTAGTGAATATATAAATGTCTGTATTCTGTAATCCTGTGAAAACAGCACAAGAGGAGATAGTTTCTTCTTCTAAAAAAACGTAATTAGGATAAGAGTTGAGGTGGGAAAAAAGTTAAGGAATTGGTTCATTATTTCAAACATGACAAATAGTCAGGTCAATGCAAGATTAATAGACTGTAAAGGTTGGCCCGTCCGACTTGGGCTACTCATGGGAATACCGGGTGCCTGAAGCTATGACGTCATGGGATGCCAGAAAGCGCGCGAAAGCTGCTTTGCGAATACGTTTCTTTGCTGATTTCTGCCGGTGTTCTTATGCACATTGTTCAGAAAACATGAAAAAACGCTGAAGGAAATATTTTTTAGTGTTATGCACAACCTCCCTACAGTCGAGTTTAATTTGATTCTTCTTTGTTTTCACAAATTCTGACAAGTGGTGCTCAAAGATCTTACATAAGTTTCGTTGCATTCCTCAGGTGATGGACTTAATTCTCTCATCGTTAAAACTTTGATTTTTTGAACTGAGCATGCCTGGAATGCATTGCGCTGTCGCTGTTTGCAAAAACAGCATAGCTGTCACCAAAAAGACACGTGGAAAAGAATACGTTGCGTATCATAAATGTAAAAGACAGCGCCATAAGGCAAGCATGGGTCGTCAAATGCAAGCGAGAGGGAAAATTCAACCCAGATACTTCCCGTATCTGCTCGGAACATTTTACATCTAGTGACTATGAGCGTGATCTCCAAAATGAACTTATCGGCCTGCCTTTGCGACGGTATATTAAAGAAGAATGCGGTACCTTCGCACAATCTTGTTCCTGTTCGTGAAAGCCTTGCCACAC
>JAIQCU010001819.1:4160-16989 GCA_022114935.1 Leptestheria dahalacensis
CACACCATCCTTTAAACTACAAGATGTACAGCTTCAAGCTTGTAAACGCGTGTTATATTAATCTAAATTAATATAATACGATAAAAGATAATTCCACTTCTATAAGAGTTGTTTAAAAAAAAAGGTCAAATTGGGTGAAAAGGAGGGGGGCGGGAGCCTGGGTTATATAGGCGTCTTCATCAGCATAGAAATGTGGCTAATGGCTTAGTATGGCGTCGTTAAAGTGCGGGTTCATTTTCCACCTGTCGTGAGTAGTGGGCCGTTAAGCCACGGTCTCCAGCCGAGCCTCCATCGCAACACACCTCACGCTATTTAAGACTCCCCACCTTTCTTATTTATCTCCAATGCACAACCTTTCTCGCCCTCTTATCAAACAATATCTAACAGTCTTTTCATTTTCCATTTCTATACTTGTCTAGTTACCTCTGGATTTTTTAAAAAAATACTATGACCCTATATATACTGTATAAAGAATGAACGGTGTAACGTCTATATTACGGTACGCAGCTCAAAGAATTATGCTGAATGGTTTAACTTTTATGACATGAATGGAGTTGGTGTGTGAATCCAGTTCATTGAACTGATTGCTGTTTTTTGATTGTTTGATTGTTTGTCTGTCTGTCTGTCTGTCTGTCTGTCTTTCTGTCTGTCTGTCTGTCTGTCTGTCTGTCTGTGTATCTGTCTATCTATACCTGTTCTATATCATTGATTAATCTGTCAGTCTCAATCTATCAATCTATCAATCGATCTATCGATTTATCCGTCTATCTTCCGATCTATTTACCATTTATCCGTCTATCTTCCGATCTATTTACCTATCTACCTGTCTATCTCTCTGTCCATCGGTCTATCTGTCTAGCAATCTATCTATCTATCTATCTATCTATCTATCTATCTATCTATCTATCTATCTATCTATCTATCTAACTGTCAATTTAACTAAATATCTATCTATCCATTTATCCGGCTCTCTACCTACCTATCTATCTATCTGTCCACCTGTCTATCTATCTATCTATCTATCTATCTATGTAACTTTTACCTTCTTTATTTCTATCTACTCACCTATTCATCTATCCATCTATCACACAAACTACGATTACAAAATATTCCTACATAATCAGTTTTTTTAAATCTTTCAATCAGGATGGTTTTTAATTTTGAAGAAAAGGCGATGTTTAATTTAATTATCTTTTTAAAAAAAATGTTTAAGGGGGGGGTTTGGGTTTTGTAGAGATGGTGGTGGTGCGAGTAGAGAGAAGGAAAGGGCAGCGGGGTGGATGCATTAATTACGCGATAAATCGTTGCGCTGTGCGGGCGTTAAACGGCCTGTCGAGCTCTCTGTTTCACGGGGTCAGGACTCCCATCTCAGAAATCTACATTCATTAAATTAGGCGAGAGAGACTCGACGTAAATATCAGCTCTGCATTTTTATTTTTTTTTTGTATTTTTCTATTTATATTTATTTTTACCTTTTACAGCCCTTTTGCGTGATGGGCCCCAGCTATATAGCCATAAAGCCGTACAAAACCAAACGGAATGCAAATGAAAACTATAATATTATAAATATTACCTTTTTTATATAAAAATTTAGAGCTGTGATATCCTTTTCGTGTATTGGGATGGGATTTCAAGGACTTGTAAATTTAGTTTATAAATTATAATTACGTTATATTTCAAACAGTTGATTTTATCATTGATAGATAGACAGATAGATAGATAGATAGATAGATAGATAGATAGATAGATAGATAGGTAGATAGATAGATAGATCGAGAGATAGATAGATAGATAGATAGACAGATATACTATTCTATATCTACTTACTATACAAAATGGAAATAAGTTCTAGCAGAAATCAGTCGTCAATTGTTCTTATAGCTCTTCGTTGTTCCAGATAAAATACAGCACCTGCCAGCAACCCAGACGGATAGTTTACACCAGTCACATTCCAACTAATTAGCCATGTGCAAACTAATCAAGTATATCATGGTATATACTAGTATTATATAGCATACCTCTAATATCATTGCACTATGTTTACTAACTAGATTAAAAGCTTACGATCTATCTAATCAAGTTCTTAACTAGTTATACTGCTTTAACCTTTAGTTAATTAACCAGACACTGATATATTAAACGTTATATCTGTAGACCAATCAAGGCTTCTTAATCTCAGCTTGAGGGCTTCCTATAGCGTTAGCGTAGTTGATCGCTTATAGCTCCCATGTTTTCAAAGGTAAAATAACCCAAAAAATACTGAATGTAAATCTAGTAGTAGACGAAATACTAGTAAAGTTTCATTTAATTCAGACTGTAAGTTTTGCCACAATAAAATTCTAAAGTTAAGACGTTCGTTATAACCCAATTCTCTGTGTGCTGCAGACTGAACCGTCTGAAAATCAAGTTGTAATTTTTGCTCACACGCTGTTAAAAGCGTCAGCTCTATAACAACACAGCACATTCATTTCTAGAGCTGGCTGCTTCCAGCAGGGGGTGCTCGACGATTTGCCCGATTCACTGCTCTTTCATGATTTCTCCATCCCTGCATGTCCTCGCTGTTTAAACCTGTACTTATAATGTACTTTAATACTCAACTATTATTTATCCATGTATCAATGAAGATAGTGAGATGATATGGTTGTTATAATTATATATATGACTCTTGCCATAATATAAGCTATAAAGAATTATCGATATAATAATTAATCTATCTATCTATCTATCTATCTGTCTATCTGCCTGTTTATCTGTCTATCTGTCTGTCTGTCTGTCTGTCTGTCTATCTGCCTATCTATCTATCTATCTATCTGTCTGTCTATCTGCGTATTTGTCTATCGAACTATCTTGCAATCTGTCTATCTATCTAGCTAGCTAGTTAGCTATCTATCTATCTATCTGTATATCTGTCTATCTGTCTATCTATCTATCTATCTATCTATCTATCTATCTATCTACCTATCTATCTATCTATCTATCTATCTATCTATTTATTCACTATCTATCTATATGTTTGTCTATCTATCTGCCTATCTGACTATCTGTCTATCTGTATATCTATCTATCTGTCTATCTGGCTATCAATCGATACGGAATACTTAATCACTTTGTATGCGCTTAATTAGTTCAAACTGAACGGTATCTTACTATCCCTTCTGCTGTTGTATAAGCCGTGTTT
Organism: Leptestheria dahalacensis; assembly: GCA_022114935.1. Taxonomy (NCBI): domain Eukaryota; kingdom Metazoa; phylum Arthropoda; class Branchiopoda; order Diplostraca; family Leptestheriidae; genus Leptestheria; species Leptestheria dahalacensis. The sequence goes on from JAIQCU010001819.1 coordinate 7,339, forward strand.
TTCAGAACCAAGAGATAAGAACAATAAACGGCTGATTTATGTCGGAATTTATTTGTGTTGTGATTTTCGGTTGTGTCTGCATGTGTGTGCATGTGCATGTGTGTGTGTGTGTGTGTGTAGCTTGTTGTGACGTAGTGGCATTAAGGCAAGAAGGGGCTGAATAGCTGCTGGCTTCAATGCTTGTTTATCATAAATTAGGGCGTCAAAGAGGCAGCTTGATGATGCTGCCCCAATCTAATATTCATGAAAACATTCACAGATAACCACAGCAGGCAAATAAAAACAGAAAAACGCCAACGAGAAGAGCTACACACACGAGATAAATATTTATATATAAAAAAACCAGTCATAAAAACACAGCCCCTCTCTCTCTCCATCTATCTATCTATCTCTCTCTCTCTCTCAAACAATCTATTTCATTGAAGTCTCGTTAATGGCGTTACGTGGCCGTGATTTACGATGACCTTAGGTCACGAGCGTGCAGCCAATAATGTTGAAGTTACAAATGGGGGGTCGGCTACTAGACGCTAAAGTATACAGACGAACTTTTTCATACAAGTCCTTAAGAATCCCGTAAGAATCCCTTAAGAATCCCGTAAGAATCTTGAAGATTCTCGCCAAGATCTTCTAAGAGTTCATTCAAAGGCGTAAGAGACCCATATAGGATTCTTATGAATCCCCAAAAATCCCTAAGAATCCCTAAGAATCCCGTAAGAATCCAGAACAATCTTTAAGATTCTCGTTAAGATTCCGTAAGGGTAACTTAAAATGCGTGACTCCCATAGGATTCTTAAGAATCCCCAAGAATCCCTAAGAATCTTAAGGAATCCCGAAAAAATCTTACAGATTCCATAATTCCTAGAAATTTTCAGGAATCCTGAAGAATCCTAAGATTCCCTAAGTATCCCAAAAATACCTTAGTAGCATAAGATCCTTAAGATTCCCAAAGAACCCCATAGAATTCGTAGGAATCCTTTGGAATCTCTGAGAGCTCTTAAAAATCCTTAAGATTCACAAGGAATCCTTAAAATGCATAACAGTCTTTACAAATCATTAAACATCCGTAGGATCCCTAAGAATCCTTACAAATCTACAGGAATCCATAACTTTCCCTAACATTCCTCAAGATTCTTTAAGAATTCCCAAGGGAAGAATAAGAATCCCTGAGAGATTCTCAAAGAATCCCTAAGAATCCCTAAGAATCCCCAAGAATTCTCATGAATCCTAGCAGTCCCTTACATTATACTTTTTCCAGGATTCCAGGATTTTTAAAACTCCAGGACTTATCCATGTCTTTAATTGATCAAAACTATACAATCCAACTGAATATAAAAATGAATCAATCAAAATAGGTTCAAAGCTGACGGGTTCGATGAGTCGCGATCCCTTCGACCGGGTTTTAGGCGGAGGGGGGGGAGGAGGGGGGAAATAAACCAGTCGCGCTGGATCGTTAAAGTAGAAGGTGAGAGGCACTTCATCTTGGTGTATACAAGACAATGAATGGCAAAAATCGCCATATAAATCCCACGGCCATTCATATATCATCGGGGCAGCCAATCACACCTGTGTGGAAATCCCATTACTATAAACAGAGATGTATGACATGTTTATGCAACATTAACATGCGTCATTATAAATAACCAACCCCTGTATACCTATATAGCCAACTCACCCCCCAAAATCATATAATTCAAAATATTTTACCAGAAATACAACTCTTAAAAAAAAAACAAGATTAGTGTTGTATAAGACGATATTATAGACCGGAATAATATATCGATTATAATGAATGGCTGTTTTCTCCCTTACGGTTTGGCTGATGGCTTTTGTGTATCGGATCATATAAAAATAAAGATAGGAGAGAGGAAAAAAGATGGCTTCTCTATATGTTTGTTGCAAGCTGCTAACAGCAGGAGGGCCTGTTAGGTGGAGACGGCTAACCAATATACGACTATCGCCTTGTATAAATACATGCTTAGCACGAGAGAAATACTTCTAATGAGACACAGGAGGCCCTGCAAACAAGCGTCAGTCGTCCGGCAAACGATAACCACCAAAACATCGACTAACATAGTAGTCACCAATAAATAAACAATTATATTTACACGATATCACCGGAGGTTAAAAAGATGGGATAGAAAAGACGCCCTGGCGACGTAGTCCAATCTAAATAAGAGGGGCCCCCACATATGATGATCCACACACATGATAGGTGGCTGTAAATCAACGTGTATTACTTATACGTGGAGACAAAAGAGCCATGCGTTTTACGGCGCTGGCACATTAACCGGTTTCTTTCCCTCCCCCTCCCCCCCAACATAAGAGGGAGTCTATGTACCTCGTCGTCTCATAAACATGATTCTAAGAAAAGAATCTGACATGAATCTCTCTGAATAGAATGTATGTGTGATGTTTTGTGCGAGACGTGGTATGCACACAAGTAGACTAATTAAAAGCTCATTCATTTAGCGTAGTGTATGTTATAATAGGGGCTAATAATGGTATGTTTATTATTGCTGTATATATGTCGTTGGGTGAGCAGGATATACGTATAAAGTATGTAATTGAAGAGAGAATGGTTTCCTTGTTGTAATGTGACAATTTCGAAATTTCTTCGGTTGTAATTCACCTATGCATGTCTCTTTTCTTAACTGTTGAGATTATATGTTTCTATTTGTCCGTCAGCTTGTCTGTCTGTCTGTCTATCTATCCATCTATCTATGTATCTATCTATCTATTTATCTATCCATCTATCTATCCATCCTTCTGCCTATAGTACCTATCTGTCTATCTATCTGTCTGTCTTTTATGTTGCTATCTATCCACCTAGCTGTCTGTCTAGCTATCTACCTATCAACCCGTCTACCCATCTACCTATCTACCTATTTACCTACTTGCCTATCTATCGAACAGTTGGTATATCCTTTCATCTGTCCATTGAGCTATATATGTATCTAGCTATCTATCTATCTATCTAACAATGTATCTATCTAACTATTGATATTCATCCATCTATCCATTTACCTATGTGTGCATCTATCTATCTATCTCTCTATTTATCTATCTCTCTATCTATCTATCCATCTATCTATCTCTCTATCTATCCATCCATCTAACTATCTATCTATCTATCCATATATTTATTTATCTAAATCAATCAATCTATCTATCTATCTATCTATCTATCTATCTATCTATCTATCTATCTATCTATCTATCTATCCATCTATATATCTATTTATCTAACCACCCATCCACCCATCCACCTTTGCATCCATCCAACCCTCTTTATATTTTTATCTCTATACACAGATTTCCCTTTTACGTTCCTCTGACTCACAGTCCATATTGTTATTGATTTTATTGTTAAACATGTATTCAAGTGCAAACAAGAAGTGCTCGCATCAGTTTTACGCTTCTATTTAAACTACCGTAATTAATACTTGTCTCTACGTTTACATGCTTTCGCCTTGCAATAAATCTGATTCTTTTGGGTGGGGGGATTATCTGACTAGACATTGTCCGTAAAATTTTCGGACAGCGCGGACATTACAGCGACTGTTTCCTCTCTTACACGGGTGTTGGTGTGTGTTAGCGCGCGATTTATTTGACTTCTGGGCTCTACGTCGCAGATATATCGTCCGAGGGAAGTAGTAGATTTCTCCAAGTGCCATCATCTCCTTGGTAGACTCATAAAAACGTCCATTCCATGTCACCTTTGGATTCTCTCTTCCCGTGTTGCCTTGTTATCAGCAGAAGGCATCGCTTGCTTTTTACATCTTCCCACTTCTTCATGAAAAGAAACTTGTAACTATATACACATTCTATGTACTGAACCATTGCTTATAAACATATACTTGTAGTACTTAGTGTTTACATACACACTTTATAGTAAACAGTCCAGAGTAAACAGTCGGAAAAGTTGACTGCTGATTGCTATCAGAATATCAAAGTTAGAGCAGCCCCAAAAATACTGGTTATAGAACTATTATTACTTAATGCACTCCTAAAGTTTCGTTTAAGTCGACTCATTAGTTTTGCGAAAATAAAATCCTAAAGATTGAAAATTATCATAATATCCCGTCATTAAGACCCCCATTGGACTGTGATATACATTTCATATGCGTGTGTGGTATGAGAGTATAGTACTTCGTATGTATGTGGTAATGTACATTGGCTATATCTACTTGGGTAGATAGATAGATAGATAGATAGATAGATAGATAGATAGATAGATAGATAGATAGATAGATAGATAGATAGATAGATAGATAGATAGATAGATACAATGTTAGATAGATAGATAGCTAGTAGATGGATAACCACTGCTATAAATATAAACTTACAAGTTACTTAGCATTGACGTTACACTTACATAAATACTATCAAGTTCAGTTATAAATATATACACAGATAGTACTTGGCATTAACATTGGACTAAATAGTTCTATGAAGTTCCTATATGTATATCATAGTCTAACACTAGTAGTTCACGTATAGTAAACTGCTATGGTCATGCTTTAGTGTACATGGGAGGATATCAGCATAGCACTACATAAAGTGTTAACAAGTACACGTGCGTGAGTGCAGTACTTATAAGTCTACCCTATGTCAAGTACTATGTCATATCCCTGTATAGTATATCTGAAGTATAGGCATTATCCTTATATGATGCTCTAGCATTAAGTAGTACATCAATCTTACATAAAAGTATAGTAATAGTATAGGGAGTTATAGTATAAATTATATTGGTAAGTCATTATAAACATTATCAGCGGTCAAGTAATAGAACGTGATAAATCGTTTTGAAAACGGCTCAGGGATATACTTTGTTGCTGGCCGAGAGTGGTTTTGTCCGTTCAATTTGTAGCGCTAATGAGGCCGTTTTTGAGAAATAGAGATAGCTAATGATTGTGGTCGGTCATAAATTAGGCTAAGCCCGTGGTTAGAACATTAGCAGACGATGACGACAACGACAAGGACGATATTAAGTGGTTGCTATTTTGATTAGAGTTGGCCAGTTTTCAAAGTGGAGGCCCATAATTGGATGTGTTTGTTAGCCGTTTGTCACGCAATGCTCGCTTTAACGGGCTGCTAACACTCGAGCCTTTTGTCCGAGGCCAACTTGATCCACTAAACCATTCATTATAAGTCTAACACGCTGTTCCTTTCCGTGCAATTCGTAGCCGTGGCATTTGGTCCCTCAGGACATGCTTTTCTTCCTTCTAACAGTCTTTGTCTTATTCTTCTTTCTTTTATCTTTTCGTTTTTCTTCTCTCTCTCTCTTGTTTCTGTGTTGATTTTTTTCCCCCACTCCTTTGGAAAACACACCGCACTTATCTCTGTAAACAAAAGCTTAACTGGCTGCTGAACAGCGAGTAAAACGTGTTATTTAATTCCTAAGTATACGGGCCCTTGGCATCAAGTTATGGTTAGTGCCGCTTGAAGAAATAAATCTTTGAAATATAATTGCATGGTGCGATTAATTTATGGATGTTTAGTTTTGGACAAATAACCGTAATTCTGGATTAAGAGAACATGGCAACGCTGCGCCTGGGTTTGTTTACCTGCATGTGTCAGAGCAGACGAATGTTCAAGTTTTCCGTTTGACTTGCGATGTTGCGAAACGAGAAGGTTAATGATAGTAATTAGTTGAATTCGGTTGAATTGTTCATGTTGAGTAAAGAAGAAACTTCATACTTGTATTGGAAAACTGCCAATTCAAAACAACATAGATACACAGTTTATACATTTACCTGTACCTTTCAATTTCCGGTTACAAGAAGCACTATCATCTTATTGAAATTGCGTCATCCTCTTGATGTAAAGACCATCTTAGAATGATTTCAGTAAGGTTTTAATCAAATTTGTTGAAAGTTTCATAGTCTGGACTCGATGCTCGGAGCTCTGCGGGAAGAAGCAGTCGTCGAATCACGAAGCCAGTGGACAAGACCCGTCACGGCCGTCACCGAAGTTCTAGTTTGTGTCCGTTCGCCAACCAAGAATGATTTCAGCAAGGTTTTGATCGAACTTGTTCACTTTTGAAGTCTGGACTCGATGCTCGGAGCTCTGCGGGAAGAAGCAATCGTCGAATCACAAAGCCAGCGGTCAAGACCCGTCACGGCCGTCACCGAAGTCGCAGTTCGTGTCCGTCCGCCAACCAAAATTACCGTCGAGTTCGCTTCGCTACCCTCTACGTCAAGTTCACACAACGTTATGTGCAATCTCTTCTGTTTTGGGTAGGATTAGCCAGGATACTAATCTGACACTTAACTCGAATTCATTTAAATTAGTAAACTATAATATTAAGGTTATGAACTTAAATTTTGCAAAGTTGAAAATGTAAAGGTTAAAAAAGGAAGAGAGATAAATAAATGCTAAAGTGGGGGAGAAAAAGTGCCCGCTATGGATGGTCTCTTGGAGTATTATGGTTGATTCCATTCTTGGGTGACACAGACAAATGGCCGACAAATAACCTCTGTGGCGTGATGGAGTGGCTTTGAAGTGGCTTTTCACAAAGTTGCACACCTTCTCTCCCTTGGAAGAACCTAAAAACGCACGCTGTACAACATCTCTCCTACTTTAATCGAGCAGACCCTGGGCTTAATTACATAATGATTAGGCAAAAATGCTTCATATAGCTGCCACATAGGGTTCGCAAACCTCGTCAATCCAAACACATGATTCATAAACGATTCTTCAGAGATTCTTTAGCTTAATGAAGGGATATCAAGCGATTAGAAAAAACTAAATAACCATAAGATTAAAAGGAGAGGTCACGAACCCCCCCGTAGCTCTTTAATGGCTCTCAAGCATCATTATAACTGAGCAAGGCCCCGTTTAACGACTTTTAACGAAATATTAATCACACAGGAACCTTTTTTTCAAAAAATATTTTCCTCTCTCGTTATATATCGGTCATTACAAGTCTTTTGAAATTTTCCTAGCCTCAGGTTATCGAATGCAGAATGCAGAAAAATTGGCTCAAAACCGGCGGGGAAATGATATTTTTGAATGAGTTTGTTTATTTTTTTCAAAGCCAAGTTTGCATGTGTGTAAGTGTATGATTAAAGTGAAGCATGAAGTATATTACAGAATGAAAGGGGTGGATTCGTCTTCTTTTGTGACTTTCAATGACAGGTTCTGTCATGCAGCCCTCGCCAGGGCTACCCGTATAATTAGGTTCACTCCAGGGCTTTTTTGGCTAGTCACTTTATAACTTGTTATTTTTTATTTCAAAAAATTATTTAATTTTTTCTCTCCTGGTTCCTATTCCATCACGTCGAGTCGAGTAGAGAGAGAGAGAAACAACAGACTGTAATTTGTGAATGGAAAGCTTCATTATGGAGGAAAAACACACACATGATTCTCATAATGAACCATCATTTGGACGAAAGGAATGAATGAACCTTCGAATAATTTTTTATATATTTAAAAAACCGTTAAGTTAATTAATAAAGGATAATATGTTTATATATATAGAAGGGTATTTTGTAACTTTTTTGTGATTTTTTTTTACTTGCCCAACAACGGTGAAGTGAGACGCCATCAATCCATTTAAGTCACGCCAATATCGAGTTAAGGGTGCTGATTAAGTTGCGAACCCCCCCGAGGGCGCCTTGGCAATGAGGTATTTATTTATTATTTATTTAGGCAAATAGTATGATGTATTGCATGCGTCTATGGTGTGTTGCACCAAAGCAACAACAACAACAACAAAAAACGATACAAACGAGCTCACGAAGTATATCCACGGCCATGTTCACGCAGCAGGGGGGGTTGGTAACCATAGATAAGAATTGAGTCGTCAAAACTTTGAGAGAATCGAGAATCTTCCAGGTACTTTGTGACTAGAATGGTGATCTGGTGGTTTACGTTGGTAGTTGGAGATTCTAAGATTCTTGGTGAAGATATACGACCTGATGATTCCCAGTTGATTGAGTGATTCTTCGATGATTGAACGACTGAACTGAATGTTTAGTATGACTGATTGGCTGATTGATAAGTTGAGAATGATTCCCTAAGATTCTTGGTAAACGTACGAGACTCTCATGTGACTCAAGTCAAGTGACGAGTGACTCAAATTGAGTCATCGACTGTATTCACCTTGACTCAAACATGCCCCATATAATTCCATAGAATCTTAGATGCGTCGCTTAACCAGCATGATTCAATTACTCTTTAGTGATTTCATCACAAATGACTCAATCGAATCTTGTATGATTCTCTAATGATTCTTTAACGAATCCCTATAATTCTGTAACTTACTGATTAATCTCTACAGCCGACTCCGTTAATCTTGTTAAATCATTCTAAAGATTCTCTGATCAATCTTTAGATGACTCTCTAATGAGTCTATCCATGAATCTCTGATGATTCTCAAAGATTTCGTATAGAAATTTCCCCGTGATCCTCTAACAAGTGACTATTATTTTTTTACCATTTAGAGATTCCCTAATGAATCTTTGATGACTCTCTAATGACTCTATAGAGAAGTACTTAACGATCAAAGCCAGAGTCGAATTTGGAAAAATAAACAGAAAAAGTGGCAAGTCGTCTGGCCTTAAAATGTACGCGAGCGTATACGAAGCAGCATGCTAGCGTGTTTCTCGCTTGGAACACGCGAACCATAAATCCACTCATTACGTCGGCCGGTTTAAGGCTAATTACCACTTTTTCTTTCATACAATATCCGTGGCGCTGTGTTTAGCCCCTCTCGAGGGGCTCCCTCTGGCTCGCAGAACCTTTTAAACACAATCATTAACAACGGGAAAAACATCTTTATTAATTATATGACTTTTAGTGTTGTTCTCTGTCTAATATTCTCTTGCTTATTGCGTATTAACGTGGGATTTTTTTAAAATTTCAAGCAGCAGGTAGATAGATAGGTAGATCGGTAGGTAGATAGATAGGTGGTAGGTAGGTAGGTAGATAGGTAGGTAGATAGACAGATAGATAGATTGACAGATAGGTAGGTGGGTTAGGTACATATATAGATAGATAGTTGGATAGATATACAGGTAGACAGACAGATAGCGCGATGAATAGGTGGATAGATGGATAGATGGAAAGATCGATGGATACATGGATGCATGGATAGATGGATAGACGGATAGATACATAGGTGGATAGATAGATAGATAGTTAGATAGATAGATAGATAGATAGATAGATAGATAGATAGATAGATAGGTAGGTAGATAGATAGATAGGTGGATAGATCGATGGATAGACAGACAGACAGATAGGGCGACAGATAGATGGATAGACAGACAGACAGACAAATAGATAGATTGATTGATTGATAGATATACAGATAGATAGATAGTTAGATATAGATATATAGAGAGATAGATGGACAGATAAATACCTATTTAGCACCATGACAGAAAGACAAGCTAGATAAAACGTCAAAGGAAAAGACAAAAGCAGCAGGTAAACCATACTAATTGATAGTTTCTCGCTTTTTAATCAGTTACTGTTCAACAAAGGGACCTGATGGTGCCCAAGGTAGGCAATAACGGCCTTGAGCAAAAAGGGGATGGGGCCCCCTCGATGCCCAAAAGCGCCAGCAGAGCTATAGATAGATAGATAGGTAGATAGGTAGGTAGGTAGGTTGATAGAGAGAGAGAGAGCGAGCTGCGGAATGTA
>JAIQCU010001820.1:0-17653 GCA_022114935.1 Leptestheria dahalacensis
GACAGATAGACAGATAGATAGATAGATAAATAGATAGATAGATAGATAGATAGATAGATAGATAGATAGATAGATAGATAGATAGATAGATAGGGAATCTCAAGCAAGGATACTAAGACGAATTTATAGTATATAATATTAGAGCGTTTCCGAAAATGGCAAAGGAGAAATTTGTGAATTGATATCAAGCATGAGTATAAGAATTAGACGAAACGATAAAGAAGAGAAAACTTGCACAAAGAAACGATTCTTGAAATGTGTACCTGTTCATTTGTATTCCGTGTTTTCCGCGCTCTACTAAACTACACGGTAACCTACTATTGCAAAAAAGACGGCCGCAGTTATTCCAATAATCTGTTCAAAAATGTCTACATTGACGTCAAATAATGGGCGATCCACAAAGTCTCGACGAGTTTAACGGTCAATTGTACATCGTGTGGGGTTATATGAATGGTATAGGGTATTGTGGTAACTTAGAGCATTTAGGATTTTATTTCGGTAAAACTAACGAACCAATCAAAACGAAACTTTACAAGTACATTAAGTATGACTAGGTCTAGACTCAGTATTTTTTGGGTTGTTATATCTGTGAAAATGTGGAAGCAGTAAGCGATCAACTCTTGCACCGATAAAAAACTGTACAGAAGAATGTCAGATTACACGAATCACTTGATTTACTGAATGCCCCGATGATGTTATTACGGTCAACGAACCGCTCTGTATGTGACAAAACCGTATAGAAACTTAGTATGTAATGTATGCGACTGAAAGGAAAGTTACTGACCTTTCCAGAAAAAAATTTGACTTGGTGGTCGGTTGAATAGATAACCGAATAAATCGAGTTGTTTAATTGTAATGCAATTAGGTAAACTATAGCTTGTGTTACTTTAATATACTTACGCTTGTATAAAACGTTAACGAATCGGTATCGTAAAACTGCTCTAACCGTGCTATATATAACAACCTTAGCCGTTTTTGAATTTAGTTCCACGCGGAATTGTTCTGGCGCGGGGTAATTATTGATTACGGTAAAGTCAAGGTGAATGTGATACGATGCGATATACTTCATAGATAATATTCGGTATATAGAATTTTAGACTTTTGTTACTCTATATTTTGGTATATGTTAGTGATATATACATGACTGAATACTATTATTAACGTTATATGTGTGTGCTTCTTCTATCGATCTACCTATCGGTCTATCTACCTATCTGTCTATCTGTCTACCTGTCTATCTGTCTATCTGTCTTTCAGTCTATCTATCTATCGATCTACCTATCCATCTATCTATCTATCTGTCTATCTGTCTATCTGTCTGTCTGTCTGTACCCATCCATCTATCTACTCATCTATCTAAACAATTTATACAATAGGCCCTTGAGCAAGAAAAGTTCCACCTCAGACGCAAGTTGGATGCCGCCGAAAGCGACTGTGAACTGAAAGTTTCCGAGTTGCAGAATGACGTTAGCCAGCTGCGCAAGAACTACGAGGAGCAGCAAAGAAGCGCTCAACAAACTGAGCGACAGAAGTCGGTTATTATTACGGAACTCACGGAACAGAACCAGCGACTCACTTCTCAACTGAAAAACGTAAGCAGCTAACTATCTATCTACTTATCTAACTATCTATCTATGTATCTATCTATCTGTCCATAAGCGCCAAATAGATTGCAGTCAACTCATTGTTGGCTTTTACAGGCAATGAAAAACGAGGTATCTATCTATCTATCTGTCTATCTATCTATCTATCTATCTATCTATCTATCTGTCTATCTATCTATCTATCTATCTATCTATCTATCTATCTATCTATCTATCTATCTATCTATCTATCTATGTATCTATCTATCTATCTANATCTATCTATCTATCCATCTATCTATGTATATATGTATCTATCTATCTATCTATCTATGTGTGTATCTATGTATCTATTTATCTACCAGTCTATCTATCTATCTATCTGTCCAGAAGCCTCGTGTAGATTCCAGTAGATTTTCAATTCAATGTCGGCTTTTACAGGCAATGAAAAACGAGGAGCAGCTTTCAGCGCAGCTTCAGGCCCTTCGGGAGCAGTTCAGTTTACGCAAATCTAGTCTACAAGATCACGTCAGCCATTTGGAAATAATGAAGGAAGAGGTAGACTGTCGCCAATTTGTTAACTTTTTGTCGCGTTAATTAAATCTCTTACTGAACTAACTGAATTAGATGCTGATTATAACGGAGAAGAAAACAGAAGTCGAACGGAGATTGCAGTCTTTGTTGCAAGAACGAGAAGGCCTGTCGTCCAGCCTCAGCGAATCTAGTGACAGGATACTTTTATTGGAGAGGCAATGCAGAGAACAGGTACCTTTTAACAAACTCTGCTGAATTTAACTTTAACTCCGTTTGCAGAAATAAACTAGTTGAGATGTAGTTTAATTTAAAGTTAATACTTGTCCAAATGAAGCGAAGATAAAAAAAAATTTCATAACAAATAATTGAATGAAATGTTAACAGTAAGCTGAACATTTAACTGTCATAAAATTAAACTTGAGAACACATTGCAAGGGCACTAGAAACAGTGAATATCTACTCTTCGACTATGTAATCGTAATGTTATTATATGTAATGTTATTCTATAATAATAAAGTATACGGTAAAGATATAAAGTTATGATATCTTGTCGTATTACCCTATTGGCCAAAGTGATTTAATGAAATATCTAATTGGTGGATATACAACTAGTTTTAGTGTCTATGTTACAGGCTATAACTTGATATATACTGTGTTAACTATCTTTGTCTGATAAAAGGAAGCCCAGCTGCGTCAATGTCAGCAGGAGTTGACAGAACTTCGCCAAGCCAATGGTGCTCTTTACGATCAAGTGGAAGCCCTAAGTCGTCACAACTCTCACCTCTCTGCCCCTTACAACAACAGTCGGTCTCTACTAGCAGAACTCGATCTATCAGCTTCCAGTTCCGGTCATGGATCCGCATCTGCATCAAGTCCTAATTCGCATAGATCTATTCACGATATTGAGGTCGACGACGCTGATGAAATCGACTACGACGCACCGCACAACGAACCGTCAATGACTGAGGAACAAATCTGCAAGGTACGTAACGAATTCACGACAGTATACGGATACGTATATCAACTGGATTGTTATTGTAGGTGAAACAGGATGTGGAAAATGCTTGTGGCACCCTGCAGTCCTTGTGTGAGGTTCTCCGACTTCAGCGTAGACGAGCATCTACCTCTCTCTCGACAGCCACTTTAACAGTAACTTCTCTAAACGATGTAGAAGACGGCAGCATGGAAAGCAAAGAAGGCGTAATGAGTTCAACCTTATCTGCCATTAACCGAGTAAAGCGTAATGTAATTAACTCAATCTTACCGCAGGTGGAATTGCTCTCCTTTCTGGTCAGCGAAGTCGATTACCTTGTGAGAAGTTCAGCGTATTTCCAGCTGGATGTATCCCAGTGTAACCGATGTGGTCGCAGTCCGACAGATGTCATCCAACTGGAATCTGAACTTCATTTGACGCAGGAGAATGTCAGCAAGATGCAGAGGACCCTGACCGAGAGAACAGACGATCTGAAGAAAGTAGAAGAAGAGGCAGCGCGTCTAAGGAATGAATTAGCGCTGAAAGATGTCGAGCTGGAAGCGACGCGAGAAGATCGCGATACGGCGCGACGCGACGCCCTCGAGACGAGCGTTTCCAAAGACGAGTTGGTGCGACGCGCTTGGGAAGTACGCGACCAAGCGGTAGCGCGGAAGAACGGTGCAGAAATCGAACTGGCTCGTATTCGAATTGACCTACTCCAAGTCAATAGTCAACTGATGGAAGCTGTGCAGCAGAAAGTCGAGCTTAGTCAGCAGTTGGATCAGTGGCAGGTATATAAACAATCAAAACAAACATGGATACGTACAGTCTGTAAAGTAAAAAAGGGGGATCTGATTTCTTAACCTCTAGAGATTTTATTGCGGCTAAACTAATGAACCGATTTCAATAAAACTTGACAAGTGTATTAAGTACTACTAGATCTACATTGGATATTTTTTTGGCTGTTGTATCTTTGAAAACTTGGGAGTGATAAGCAATCCAGTTTCTCCAGCAAGAACCCCTTTTATCTGCCCTAGACTGTTTGTAATATTCTTCAACTATTTAACATTATGGTGTTCTCGTATAGTTGGACATGGAACAGTTAATTGAAGACCAGTTGCGAATGAAGATGTCCAGAATCGAGGCATCCCTCCAGAACGCCTTACCGACACCAAGTGCAAACCGTCCTACCAGCAAGCCGGAGAAGAATAGCAATAAACAATCAAAATTTCTAGGTTTATTCCCTAGGAACTGATACCTGCTGTTTATAACTGAAAGCGTTTTTCCATGCATGTAAATGATTTGGGGTTTGTGTTTGTAAATAATGGGTTATTCAATCAGAAGCGAATAGGGGGAAATGTATTTATTGCAAAAGGTTTCGCTCTATGCAAAATACTGCAAAAGCACGACAATGTTCACTACTATGTTTACTAAGCCGTTTAATAAAGTACGTCATTTTCTACTTTGTTTTTTTGATTGCCAAGATAACCATAATAATCATCATCGTGTTGGTAAACAGTAAGATTTCGTTAAACCGTAAGTGTCAATCAAAGACTCTGCGTTTTGTCAATACTTAGCGCTGAGATTGACTTCTAACTGACTCGATTCGACTCGACTTTAAGACCAAGGCCATCGATTCGACTAGAATCTATTCCCGAGTCAAGTCGAGTTGAGTCGGGTCGTTATTACATCACCATCACTACTGCAACCATTAAGATAAAAGGTAATGCTATTTAAGGCGGGTTCGTCACAAGCTTTAGGTTGAAGAAACACCATTTAATATGAAATCAATTCAGTACTGAAATATTAAATATTGATGAAATACTGACAACTAAAGAAGTTGCTGTACATGGAATATAATATTCAGTAGCACTAAGTATCTTGTTAAACACCTGAACGGTGCGTGTGTTCATCTTTTATTCTTGTGTATTGCCATTCTGAATGTTTAATTAAGAAGCAAATCTAACAAACTTTAATTGCACTCGAGATCCCTTAACATGAATGAATTATAAGCCAAGTTCAACATATGATATAATAAGCGTGCCAGAATGAAGCGGAACTACTGGTTTTGGTTTTACTATCAAGCAGACGACTGAAAGGAGGCGGCGGGTGAAGCTGCGTGTGGTTAGTTTGCGGTGTTGTTACGCCAGAGTTAAGATTGCATTCTCCTATCAAACTAGCCAATCTTGGACGGTTGATAGACGCTTGCAGCAAATGTCATTTATCAATGAATGACCAGCCATCTCACGCTTTCCTCTCTCGTTAATACAATTTATTTCAGTTTGCCACTGGCTGAAACCGTTTTTTCCTTGGTTACACACTTGTGATGGTAAGTGTGTTATCTTCATTCACTTAGCTGTATTTTCTGGTTGGAGGTTAGCCTCTTGTATGAAGTTGCACATGAAACGTTTTAACTTATCTGAAACATGTTCTTCCCCGTTTGTTTATACAGATAGTGTCTGCGGAGTACTGCGTTGAACTGCTCATACAACGATTCCCCAGCAACTAAAATCACAAGAGAATGTCTCGTGACTACGATCATCTGTTTAAATTACTCATCATAGGCGACAGTGGTATATTATTATTTTATGTCAAGGTTAAGGGAAGAATTGATTTTTAGCCGATTTTTAGGTGTCGGGAAAAGCTCTCTACTCATCCGCTTTGCCGACAACATCTTCTCGGGGAACTTTATTACGACAATAGGAGTGGACTTCAAAATAAGAACTGTCGTCATCGACGGACAACGCGTCAAGCTACAGATTTGGGACACTGCTGGACAGGAACGATTCCGGACAATAACGTCAACGTATTAGTTTTTCTGTGATCTGAAAGTCCTTCCGTCTTATGTCGTTTACCATGTCTAATTCAGATACTATCGTGGAACGCATGGAGTTATCGTTGTCTACGATGTCACCTCGGGAGAGTCGTTCGCCAATGTGAAACGGTGGCTTCAGGAAATTGATCAAAACTGCGACATCGTGAACAAAATTCTTGGTATACAGTAATTTAAATACTTGAATTCAAATCCAAGTTAAGATTTCCCTTCTTTTTAATGGAACAGTTGGGAACAAGAACGATATGCCGGAACGCAAAGTCGTCCTCACCGAAGACGCTCAACGGTACGCGTCGCAGATTGACATTCAGCTATTCGAAACCAGCGCTAAAGATAACGTCAACGTGGAAGAAATGTTTAATGCCATCACCAGGCTGGTTTTGAAGACCAAGTTAGCACAACGAGAGCAAGCGACACAGGAAAACGACATTGTGAATTTGAGGAGAGGCAACAAAACAGTAAAAAAGAAATGCTGCTGAGAACAGATTGCTATTAAATGTACTTAACAGGGCCGGATTACTTACTTGTTCTATTATAAACTGTGCCTTTTCCTCCCTGAAGAATGGGTTCATCACGTGTGCTCAACCATGGCTGGAACAGTTATAAATTCTATTGCATATTGGCAAACAAATTAGTGAAATATACAGAATCCTATTTCTTACATATTCTCTTTTACTTTCTTAGTACTAACCACTAAACGTGTTTCATAGGCCACCATAGGTCGAAGTTACTTAATAAAGGCTTCATTAATCTGCAAAACATGTTGAAAGACATGCTCGGAGCGCAAACACTTGTGTTGTTTCAATCTAAGGTATAACTCGAGGTCTACAGGAAGGCAAGATAATGTTAGATGGTTTCAAATTAAGTCTTCCAAGTTGTAACGACAGTACAAGTTGTCCTGTATTTTTTAGTTCTTTCTACAATAAACTTTTTTCTCTATATTTCTTTTTCATTCGGTTTTTCTTATAAATATAACGATGTATAAGTATGATAATGACGAATATGATATAATGAATAATATGTCGAATATGATAACAATATTTGAGAGTCACCTAGCGGCAGAATTAGGAACGAGAATACAAACAGACAACATGTTCAAGCAGACGACTTTAGCGAACTAAGCGAGAGCTCCACCGGATTTTTCAAGTACGACGACAGGGGAGTTTTCGGTGTGTTGTAAGGGCTAACGAAACAAGCAACTCTAATCGGACATTAAGGCAGGATGAATATAAGTACGCAACGGGTTTACAATCGTAATAATTTAAGGAATAACGTAAATTGTATTTACTTTACAGGTATCACTTTGTCTAGGACGTTAGCCCGACGAGGCTTGTTGGATTGTGTCAACACCAAGAGCCTAGTTCCTAGTAGATTCCATAGTATTTTAGGGCCAGATCGCGCTGCTTGTTTGTTGGCGCTACAGCCGTGCTTTTCGCAGCAGGTTCGCTTTGCCGCCAGGAAAGGCACGCGCGAACGGAAGGCCAAGAAGAAGGTCAAAGTCGAAGAGAAGAAGGAGGAATTTGTTCCGTACAAAATTCGGCAGGCCATGCTGAATGTCCCCACACAGTCAAAACGCGTAGACGAGTCAAAGAAGCCTGATGCGATAGATAACGTTTACTGCATGAGGTACTTCAAGTCCAGGGTCTACACGGTCGCAGAAGCAATCGATTGTCTGCGGGAGTCAAACCACCCGACTGTTTACAACAATCCCGACAGTGTTGTTTATGCCAACCTAGAGCTCGATTTAAGTCTCGACAAGAAAAACCGTTACCTGGACACCTTCTCCAGAATTCTGTTACTGCCGCACTATTTCAGCATGGGACCCGTCAAACGAGTTCTGGCCTTCTGCAAGACGCAGGAGACCGAACAAGCCGCTTTGGCCGCGGGAGCCATTCAAGTTGGTGGCTTGGATCTCATCAAGCGTGTCCAGGTACTGAGTTTTTCTTTAGCCATTTGCATCGGTTTCTCATATATTCAGGATTGTAGGTTGGTGAAACATCTCTCAACGACTATGATCATATCGTTGCTCATACCAACATGGTGACGGATATCACCCCGCTTCGAGGATTGCTGAAAAAGAAGTTCCCTTCCACGAAGTCTGGTAAGTTCGTACCAACTTTTTATAACAGCTATATTTTCAAATAAGTTAATATACAATTTAAACATTATTATATTTTATTTATACTAATATTTATATGACTTATGGGAATGAGTTGAATTGTCCAGGTTCTGTCGGCAACGACATCGGTAAGATTGTCGAGCGGCACGCTAAAGGCATCGAATACGCGAGCACTAAAGATCAGCACGAGCTCGACTACGGAACCGTTGAAGTTCCGTTTGGCAAGGTATTGAACTTTAATCTGTTACCACCATCCTTGTATCTTAAGTGTCTTGTTGAAAACCCTTCAGCTGTCAATGCCCACAGAGCAACTGGAAGCGAACCTGGAAACCGTGCTGAAAGATGTCAATCAACTCAAAGTCCGCAGTTCTAAACCGATGATCACCCGCTGCATTATCAAGTCGTACCCTACGACGGAAAAGCTGCGCATTGATCACGAGATTTACGTCGGCAAGAGCGAGCCGCAGCAGAAAGCTCCCGTTCAAGAGGACAAAGAAGACGATGAGAAGGACGGTGAAGATTCAGACGAGGAGGATGACGAGAAGCGGAAAGCTGCAAACTAAAAAGCTAGTTAGTTCAACCGTGCAGATGTTATTACCTGGAGATAGTTTTTTTGGCAATACAACTTGACACTTAAGATTTTTTCCACCCATTTTATGCACATTTTTCAGCTGAAAGTTGTCTTAAGGTGTTGTCATTGCACTTCCGTTCTTTTCCCACAGCAAACGTTCCAGTTCTTTTTTCTCATCTTTGCAAATAGGAACAGGTATTACAATTATAAAAGGTATTGGTGTTTGTGATTCGTTAGAGAAGCTCGTGAACTTTCTCGCATAATCCGAAACAGTCTTCAGTGCAACACTAAGGACCCCCAAACAGGTAAGGAGGACAAGAACCGATTACGGAGGCCTGAAACGGAGGGTTTGCCAACAAAGGAAAAGGTCACAGCAATCCTAAAAACCCTGCGATTTTATCCAGCCTCCATGACTTCGGGGGGTTTATTTTGGAAAATTAGGCACCAAGGGTTAGAACAAAGAAGAAAACCAAACCTGCGGACACGTTTCGTGATTGATTACTTGATTAGACAGAAACGTGGCGCGTTGATTCTTGCTGCATGGCTACATTTAATAGAAGAAAGCTGAGTGAAAGTACTGGAATCAACGGGGAAGGGGGGGTCTCCCGCATTCCACAAAATTATTCAATACAACGAACCTGATGAAAGTTATTGCGTAACGATAAAAGTTGATTATCGAATAAACAACGAATTCAGTAGGACTATGTATTCAAGCAGGAAAAGTATGCAAGATTCTTTTAGTATAGAAGATAGTGGGGGTCATGAATCCTGTCCCAGGCACCAGACTGTCGCTAAAGTGGCAAGTGGCCAACCCCCCCTGAAGCACAAAAAGCATGTATTACGGTCTGTCCCGTTGCTTGTGCAAGATTTTCAAGTAGGAGACCCATTTCCTCGGGGGTGAAAGCAACTCGGCAAGCAACGTGAGCACCGGTCACCTTCCTTAGTTAGTCAGGCTTTGATTTTTTTCCCTCCTTTTTTAAAACCTTTGGTGATTGTTACGTAAACTATAAGAGGAGCGAAACACGAAAAATTATTTGTTTCCTGGGAAAAAAAATGCGGGACAGTTTGATTTCCGTGAGAAAATAAACAACCCCTTCGTGTGGTCTTTTGTTCAGGTAATCCTCGAAATATCCGCGACTAAACCATAACTGTAATAATTGTAGAGAGAAAGTAGGATTTCTGGTTTTAGAGATACGACTTGCAAGAATTGAAGAAAAAACCTGAGATAATAAAACTGGTGAAGCGAGATTTGTGAAGAATACGCCAAGACATTCATGAATGTACAAAGTTTTTACGTGACTGATGATGAAGTTGAAGTTCTTATAGCCAAGGTCACTTAAGGAAATAAGTAGAAAATTTATCTTCCCTGGGGTTTCGCTTTGTCAACTTGTTTAGTTTGTCAACCATAGAGGCCAGACTCGTGAAGAGTGGGACTTCCGGCACAGCGGTCAAGCGACCGTGTTCCTGAGTGCGTTGGCCATCCGCGTGCGAGACACTTTCACACGCGGTTGATTGTATAACAAAGAAAGAACCATTTTCTCCATCTCGCCTTGTTAGTGCTGTTCGCTTCCTGCAGTTCTAGATTTCTATCAAAACTAACGTAATCAAATCAAGGATTCCTTTCTTAATTAGATAGTACTAAGAGTTGATTACATATTGATATATTGAAATACTGCTGGCTGGATTACGTATACATAATTACGTATTGCAACCCTGGTCATGGGTTAATATTAAAGCAACGTTTGCCCAAGACGGTTCAGAATAACGGAAACTGGAAGCATGAAAAACTAAACTGGGAAAAAACTAAAAGTTTCCAAACGGTTGGAAAGAACTCAAGTGCGTTCAGCAAGCAAGTTTCCTAGTTTGCTTGTAGTGTTGGTTGTGTGCCCCCCTTTCTTGTATACGTATCTGGCGCTGTATGTTCTTAATGGACCTTTCTCCCGTGACGGATGTTCAGTTGAAAGCTACCCATCAGCCGAGCTGATACTCACAGAAATCTCTCGTCGCAGCCATCCATTTTACATCAAGAACCTCCTACCTTGTCTTTCATATTCGATTTCTTGATTCTGTGCAAAATCCACTGAATTGTAAAGGAGTTGCATAGTGGTCTTGGATTACAAAGCAAAAGGTTTATGTTGAATGGATTAAAGTTTATTGGAACTCTGAGCTGAAACTTTACCGAGGTAAGTCTTCATACATTCCTTGGATAACATTGGAATTGGTTAGGAATTTACTACGTTGCTGACGCGCTTGATCAGAGATACTGAATTTGTCACGCAAGTGTGAACAATCCCATGTGTTATTTCTGGTTTGGAAGAGCAACTTAAACGGCCACTGACCGGCTGGTCTTCCCATTCGTATACACTAACAACTATCAGAGTGTTATCTTCAGAGTTTGTCCCGTTATACAGCAAGCGAGTGAACTGTTTCAGTATGTATAGATGAGCACTTTTAACGTGTGTGACTGAACTTAAACAAAGCTTGTTTACTGCACATGGAAGTAATCGACCCGGATGTATACAGCTGAATCAAGCAATTAAGTAGCACACAAACGAATTTTTACGAAAAGTCAATTAGATATTATGAAACACCCATATGTCGTTTCGTTGTAATGCAGCACCAAATCGTTGCAGGATTTCAGATCCCCCCCGGCCATTATCTTCAAATGAAGCTGATTCAGTGCAAGTCAGTCTACGTCGTTGCTCTCCTGTCCTTCCTATGTATTCGCGGAGAAACACCGGAATTCCAGGCCGGTAGCTCGGAGAACCTTGCCGAGAAACTCATCCGCAGTCTAGAAGATATCAGTGAGAAGCTCCTGGATGACGATCAGCATATCGGAGAATCTAGATCCATCAAGTCGGAGGATATCGATCAACTGGAGAGCTTACTCGGGGCTTTGGCTTTTGGACAGGCTGAAGCAACAGGACGATCGGCTGGATCCTTCTCAACCGGTAATAATGTTGTAGTAAGGTGTTTGTAATCAACGCTGTAACGAGTGTAAGTAGTTAAGGAACCCTGGCTTGACTTTTGCCCTGAGGCTATGCTAGATAAAACCCTCCAATGTCAACGTGAGAGCGAGTACGTAGCCTAGGACTCAAAAGCTGGTACTGGATCTATACCAGCGATAGTTCGATGTCCATGACGCTTTATTGCTTAAGTACTGAACCGTATCATATAGTCAGTGGTATGTATATGTATATTGTTAACTGTAACTATTCAAGTAATGTATCTTTTACACATATGTAGGGAATGATAAGTAGTCAGTACCCCAATAAGTATATTCACAGTATACTGTCCAATGTAGGCCAAGTAGTGTCTGTCGACGAGCCGCTGTAACACTTTGGTTTTATGACTCCCACAATTCTAATACAAGTACTTGTCAGAGTTGGTAAACTGATTCCAACACCGTGAATCTTTGTCATGGGTGTGGTCTTTTTGAGTCATTTTCAGCATAGAAGAGATATCGTAGATAGTCGGTCATAGACAGTCATCAACATAGAAGCTCGCATAGACCTTACCTACATTATTACTATTATTACTTACTACTTACCTACTATATTCTATTTTATTATATAATCTATCATTATGTTATTACTGTAAGTTAATTACTAATTAAGTTTGATAGAGTTGTTTACTTTTTCCTTTTTGAAGAGCACCATAATGCAGAGGAAGAACTTGACACAAGGAACTTGACTAAAAAGCAAGTGGACGAAATCAAACGAGAGATTCGTCAAGCCATGTTCTCTCCCGAGTTCCAGGTATGGCCACTTAAAATACTGTCAGTACCAATACTACGTCTGAATCAACTTACTGGCATGACTTATTCTTGAAGTACAAACTTTTAACAGTAATGCCAACACAATAGAGAGGAGAGGGGTCAGATGCCTTTCTTGCATTGGGAAACACAACTGTTTACCAACTACTGAACACGTGATTAACTCATTTTGCCTCAGGATCGCCAAGGTGGATCGCGGCCTCGTCCTTCATTTCGCCTCAGGCCTTTCGGTTTCCTTACTCGTCAAAGGGCTCGGCAGCAGCTGCAGCAGCCGCAGCCTTCCGACTTTCTCCGGCCCCCTGCGGGTAACAACCGACCCGCGCCCATCGGCAATGCCGTGCTCAATGGCCCCGTTTTCCCACCGAATGTCCCGCTTCAAATCCCTCAAAGCTCGGCACCTGTCCCCGGATTCGCCACCAATCTACCCAACGACGTCCGCATTCCGCCGGCTAATAACTTCCAGGTACGGGTTATTCAGCGTTTCCTAGTTAATCGCGAGACATTGTAATATCGATACACAACTATTAGGTTCCCGTGAATAATGTTCGACAGCCTGGAACTTTCCAGTTCCCTCCAAATCAGGTCCCTCCCCGGCAGCAGCAGTTCGCTCCACCACCTCCATCCTTCCCTCAGCAGCAACAACCACAGCAGCAGCAGCAGCAGAACGTCCGTACTCCTCAGTTCATTCCATCGCTGCCTGAAAGCCCTGACAATTTCCGACCTGTTTTCAATGCCGGCAATCCTGCCGGCACCGTACGGAATGTGCAACAACCGATTCTAAGCGCCCCGCTCCAGAACTTCGGGAACCTTAATTTGGGCAACAATTTCGACGTGACCGGCGGCGCCCCGAACAACGCCCTTAATCCGGGCAATATCGTCAACAGACCCAACAATCCGCCGCTGAATAACAATGGGTTCGCCAATAACAATAACAACGCCGTGCGGAATAACGTGAACTGCGAAAAATTCACCGATGAAATTTGCTTAACCGTGCGGAACTATCCAGGGTTAGTTGGCTCGCCTTTTATTACCTTCGTAATGAACAAGACTTGTAATATGATATTGATTTTGGGGTGGAATATTGTATAGTACAACTTAGTTTAATAAAGTAATTAACTTGAATAGTTTGATATCATAAATAGTCTTGAAATTCGTGTTATTGATTGTACTTTTATGAGAAATTGTTCTACAGCGACGCTATACTGAACGCTCTGACGAGGAATAAACCCGTGGTGGATGCAATGCTCGCCGAGGCGCGCAGTCAAAGTGCTGATGACCTGATCGATGGTGTCACCGCTGCCGACGAGAGGAAATACACGTACACGCATTACTTTGGAAACAGGTACTGCAGTGTCCTTCATTATGGTCACGCTGAAATAGTAAAAAGTGATTCTTTTGATGTCTTTAAAAGAAAAGCATCATCATGTTGGTCATAACATGAAGTTTATGCACATTATAAGTTATAGTACAACAGCTAAGAGATCAATAGCAATAAAGAATAATGTTATCAAAAACTCTTTTACTGAGAATAAAACATTTGGATTCAATCAGACGACAAGGAGACGATAACCATTCTCACCGCGATTTCGCGTCCGATGGCGGCTTCCTCTGTCCGTCCGATGTCCGTTACGGGAAACCTCAGCTGGCTCAGAACAACCGTGGAGTCTGGAAGTATGTCGTCAATGTAGGCGAATACACACAGACCCTTCGCATGGAAAGATGTCTGTAAGTTGTGATCTATTCAAGTCCTTAGATGATCGAATGAATTTCAATCCGAACTTTGATGAATAGCAAACCAGACAGCAGCTGCAGTTACGTATCGCCGCATTACAAGTCGCACTGCACTCAACTGTACAACTATCACCGTCTACTATCGTGGGAACAGCAGAGAGGATTGCACGTCGATATTTACAAGGTTAACACGATCCTACAGTCTCGTTTTCATGGTTTGCACGGTTTGAAACAACCCTGTTTAATATATACTAGTTTCAACAAAGGCTAAATCAGTATTACTAACAAATTAACTATCGAATTTGATTGTATTTTAAAATACCACAGGCACAACATTCAGTTAAATGGTTAACATATTGAATAGATTCCAACGGCGTGCACTTGCCACATTCAAGGCTACGCTTATCTCTATCCTCCGCTGGACGGCAGAACACACGGAGTACTTCCCCCTGCATTCAACACGGACAACAACACTATTCCGGCGAACCGAAGAGCTGACTCCAGCAGGCAGGCATCAGTTGTAGAGCCATCGCGACCGGTTCCAGCGCAAACTCCTGGATTCGAGAACTTCCTCAAGGACCACGCGGGAGGAACTTCCTTTTTCAATGACTGGAATAGGCGTCAGGATGTTCTGGAGGACGTTCCAGAAGTTCCAGTAGTAAAGAAAGATGAACGCAAAGTAAATTACTCCTACCATCCAATTACTGCGTACTTTTTACCCAAGCCTCAGAATCGATTTCAGGGTAACAGGCTCCAGAACTGAGTAACCCTTTAGAAAAACGATTCCACTGTAAGATGTTTGTGTTTTCAGTTTGTTTTTCAGTTTCATAATGGCAGAAAGCTGGTCTTTTACTCTAGAAAACGAGTCCAATACATTGTACTATGTGATGTGTAACGAGTAAGCACCAATTTCAACACCTACGAATGCGAGTACCAGTTTTGCACTTACAAGCACTCTTGCATTTGCATTATATTTCGATACAGTTATCGATGTTCAGACTTTATAATATTGAATTATTGTTGTGTGTGAAATATAATGTATAATTACTGTATCTAATGATCCAATCATAAAGATATAAAGTTAATTTTCGGTTAACACCACACGTTTATTTTAAGTTTGCTTCTAAAGCAACAGGTTCGGTTGTTATAAGTTCAGTCCAGTTTATAACGTATTGGTGTTGTGTTTATCTTAATGTAATCAACACGTTGAGGTTCGTTCTGCGTTTGACATTCAACTTAGTCAACTTTAAGTAACTGTTGTATTAGTCCTTTGCAAATTTGTTTACTTCGGATTCTATTGGTTAAATACCATCTGGCTGTTACTCATTCTATTCCAATAGTAACATCTACATGTAAACGCGTTGCAAGTACATTGCAGACTACGATTCAGTTCAGGGTCTGCAATGCATTCCCATGTTCTAGTAACGCCCGCGTCGTCGATTGTACGGTCCGTAAACATGGGCAGGCTGGTAATAGTAATGAGGAGGGGAGTAACGGGTGTAGTAATAACCGCTCTGAGGAACGTAACGGTTGTAGCTGCCTCGGTAGTCGTAAGCGTAAGCCGGAACGTATTCGTTGAAAGCAGATCGGTACGGATAAGGTGGAACTAATAAGAAGCCATTAATGGTCGTAGATATTGTTAACACAACGGTAAAACTAGGAATGTCGCGTACCATAGTAAGATCTTCTGTAGTAAAAAGGGGTTCGATATCTGGATTCGCTCGTATCGAGATCAGCCGTAACTTCGAACTGCCCAGTGTCTTCACTTCCATCCGCATGGATTTCGCTGGATGCGAAGGCGCAGGTCAGGAAGAGTAAACAGCAAATGGTAGCCTGCACGAAAGATAACAAAGGAAAGTGAAACTTGTACGGGGACGAGCTAGAAACTGTAAAGGTTCCAAATGCTTTGCTAATAATGTACTGATTGGAAGGATAATTAAATTTTGGTAAAACCTTACTGATAATGTTGCTTGTTGCAGATATTGCTGTAAAGGCTTATTAGGTAGATTTTACATTAGGTGAATAAAGAAGAGATGGATAGCTACATAATGAGATGGATGGATAGACAGATAGATAGGTGGATAAAGAACAGATGGATAGTTACATAGATAGACGGATAGAAAGATAGATAGTTAGATGGATAGATAGATAGATAGAAAGATAGAGAGAAAGATAGATAGATAGATAGATAGATAGATATAGATAGATAGATAGATAGATAGATAGATAGAGATAGATAGATAGATAGATAGATAGATAGACAGATAGATAGATAGACAGATAGATAGATAGATAGATAGATAGATAGATAGATAGATAGATAGATAGATAGATAGATAGATAGATAGATAGATAGATAGATAGATAGATAGTTGCTACGTTGCTAAAAGTAAATTCTGGTTATCGTCCGCACATTGCGTTTACGTACCTTTGTAAAGTTCATTCTTTGCTGGAACCCGAGACCTGCTTTGAAGAACTTGTAAGAGCGAACTATAGACCCTCTGAATCGAAATTCACCCTTTTATACATGCATGTTTTCTTTACACACGTAATTTTCAGCCGCTAATTAAGTGAAAGTGAAATCGTTTTAAGAAAACAATCAGTGGTCACTTTTTAAACGCAAACATAGTCATTCGTTATATACGGGATCACGACTTAGCTGCCGGCAATCATTGGGACTGATGAGTTCATTTGGATTGCTCGATAAAAGCGTGGGAATCGAGGTGACTTGCCCTAGTTAATCAGAGTACTGACCGAGGAGTCCCGGGGTCGACAAGAATCAAGAGAGACGAACTCCGAAGACGTAAATAAGTAAAAAGGTTAAAAATAGACGGTCAAGATTATTATTATTATAATGAGATGTTGAACTTGCCGATGCCTTAGCTTCAGTCTTCACGAATGAGAAGAGAAACAATTTGTATTATCTTACATCCACATAAGAAACCACGAAAAAGACACACAAATGGAAAGTAAACAAGGCAGTGAAGCAAAGTTCTTCCTAGCAATTTCAGGTACTGACATATCCCACCTCTAGGAAGATGCAACTCCTTATGGCTTGTCTATTCAGGCTTGTAGTCAAGAAGACTGACATAAAATGCAGCTGACGTCCTTGCAAGTTGTCAAGGACGACATGAGAAATGACAAAGATAGTAAACGTGGAACTAGATACGAGTCCCCTTGCCCATGCTAGTGATTGTTGCCAAATCAAAGAATGGGAAATTGCAATTAGTCACAAGTTCTAATAGATATTTCCTTCTTTAATGACATTGAAACCATGAAACCATCCGAAAACAACCTGATAATATAAGGGCCTCAAACGAATCGACGAATCTTACTTGCTCGCTACAAGGATGCAGAAGTGTAATTTGATACTAACGTAAGGGTGCCGTACTAAAACACTATTGTATGTCTCGATCTAGCTCTAGCTTGTGTGAGGTTTGATTCGCTTGTTTATTCTTTACAGGTTTTCTCGATGAATAACAAGTTAATGATATCCCGGGGTTTTAAGATCGTAACCTGAACAGGCTTAAGTAA
>JAIQCU010001821.1:0-16362 GCA_022114935.1 Leptestheria dahalacensis
TTAATAAATCATGGCGTGTCACCGTGAGACGCGGACGGAGAAAAGGGGGAAAAAGGGGGAAAAACGTGGAAGGGAAAGAAGTCTTCATGCTGGTAAGCAATGGAGACAATTAGCATGAATGATATGTACGTCAATTTTACAAATAATAATATATATATTTACCGTTTATCGATTTCGCCGTCGTCGTCGCCCGAATCCAAGTCGGAATTGCCGGAATCGTCCGAATTCTTGGGGCCGTAAACTTTATCCGGATCCGGTAGGGCGTTAATCAGATCGGCGACGGATCCGGAATCGGAGTAGTCGCTTTGATCGTCGCCCCACTGGTCTACTACTCCATCGTCCTGTACGTCCTCGTCTTGGGTTTTCTTCTTCTCGCGCTCCTTCTGCGCCTCTCTGCGCTC
This sequence comes from Leptestheria dahalacensis, assembly GCA_022114935.1. Classification (NCBI taxonomy): domain Eukaryota; kingdom Metazoa; phylum Arthropoda; class Branchiopoda; order Diplostraca; family Leptestheriidae; genus Leptestheria; species Leptestheria dahalacensis. The sequence continues at coordinate 402 of JAIQCU010001821.1, forward strand.
CATTTTGGCCTTGAGGATAGATTTGAGCAGGAATTTTAAATAATTAATTGCATTATTTTTTGAATATTTTAACGTTTCATTCAGTTTGATGTCAGTGATAGTTTGCTTGAAGTAGAACAAAAAATAGAATTTCATGAAATAATTAGGAATTATTGAAATAACGAAAATATTCCATCTATATACACGTATCTATCTATTCACCTGCTTTCTATCTATCTCCTTAATTAAACTGTCTTATTAGCCTCTTTTATCTACGTATCCGACGGTATATCTATCTAACTATTTCCCTATTTAACTATTTATCTAACTATCTATCTATCTATCTGCCTACCTACACATCTGTGTATCTAACTCTACAGCTACCTAGCTACTTCTCTATCTACCTAATACCTCTATATCCATCAATCTATCTATTTATCTACCTATCCGTTTATCGATCTATCTATCTATCCATCTACCTACACATAACCTACCCACTTATATATCTATGCATCTAACTGTATATCTACCTAGCTATTCCTCTGTCTACCTTTATGCCCATTTACCTGTCTATCTATCTCTATAACCATCCGTCTATCTGTTTATCTAACTATCTACCTCTTTACCTATCTATCTACGTAACCTTTTTACCTACCGTCCACCTTTGTACCTATCCATCCATCCAATTCCATTCATCCATCCGATATTAAAACAATTCATTCATTTCCATTATTATAAACTGATTTTATATTCAACTAGTTAATTTAATTATAATAATTCAGATTACGTATTCATAGTTTTACCTTGAGTCGTTCCTCCCTGTGGCGCTTCTTAATCTTCTGCCGGAAGAGTTCCTTGTCGAACTTGTCTTCCTCGCGCAGGATGTTCCGCACCTCGTCAATGTTGATCCCGCCCACCTGGTCGCCGTCGTCTTCGTGGATCCCCATTTCGTACTGACGGGCCGCTTCGGACACTTTCTCTTTGGCACCATCGAAGACTCGCTGTATTTCAATCAGACAATTATAATATCATAAATTTTAACTAAGATTGAATCGAGTTAAACATTGCACCTTACGTAATGTTTTATAAATTTGAAATTTAAAAAATACAATTACAATTAACATTAAAAGCGGAATTGAATTTAGAAATAAAATTACAATAGAAAATCAAATTTGGAACTAAACTGCAATTATATTATAAATTAAAATTAAAATTTAATTTTAAAAAATAAAAAAATACATTATAATACAGAATATATTTCAAATCCTTACGTTTCCTTCGTCGTCGAAATTTATCTTCTGATTGGCCGTAATCTTCTTCTTGATAATTCGCTTGGCCAGGGCTTCTTTCGTCAAAATGCGATTCTTCTTCTTCTTCAATTCCTCCTCGGGCTCGCTTTCCTCCTCCCCCTCGATCCTGTGGTCGACGCGTTTGATGACGAGCAATTCATCATCAGAGTCGTCGCCTCCAACGTCCAAATTGTACGTGTCCTGGAGATCCTTCCTTCTCCAGGATTCTCCAGATTGTCCAGGTTCGACTTGGTGGTCCTCGGGTGAAGTGTCGCTGTCGTCTGCGGTTTCTTCCGACTCTTCGACAGTCGACCCTTTGGCAGGTTTGGCGGCCTTCTTCGATTGCTCTTTCTCGCGCCGCTGCAAGAAACGGACTCGTGGGGAAACGGCCAGACCTGAATTCAAGATAATAACAATAATAATAATTAAATATAACCAAATACTGGAAATTGTAACTGTAGTAATAAATTAATATAAAAATTAAAAATTACAAAATAATAAAAGTTATATCAAATAAAAAATGACGTTAATATAATTGAAATCGTTTATATTAATATCAGGGTTGTACCGATATATCGATATCGAACCATCGATATGTTGATGAATTTTGGCTCGATATATCGTNCACCAGTTTATTCGGGTTGACTTCGATTTTCTGAATGGGAATCTTCTTTTCCTTCAGGTGCTCCACCATGGCAGGCTCTTCTGACGGCAGCAGGACGAGAAGCGACTCACCGCCTTTCTCGTAGCGGGCAGTGCGTCCAGCTCTTCAAATTAAGAGTAATTAAAAATATAATAATAGTAGATAAACAAATAACAAATTGATTGAATTACCGGTGAATGTAGGTGCTGGCATCGTCGGGACAGTCGAGCTGCAGCACCCAGTGCACCGATGGGAAGTCGAGACCCCGAGCGGCGATATCGGTCGCAAAGAGGACAGCGTTCTCCTTGCGACAGAATTCCTCGTAAGCGGCCATTCGCTTCATCTGATGCATGGCTCCGTGTAACGCCATCAGGGAGACACCAGGACGCAGACGGCAAAACGCTTGATACATAAACCGTACCTGGAATTGTATATCGATAAATTAATTTACAGTTATAATTAAATCTCACAATAATAATAAATAAGAAGTTAAATTAAAATATATTGGCACCTGTTTGCAACACGTCATGAAGACGATAATCTTCTTTCGCTTGTGACTCTTTAGGAACGACCAGAGGACGTCCGTCTTGTTGTGCGCCTCCGTCACGACGTAACTCTGTCGCAGGGCTTCGGGCGTTGCGTGCTTGGCATGCTCGTGAACCGAGACGTACATGGGATCTTTGAGACTCAGACGGGCTAAATCCTTAACTGACCTGTAATTTTATTGAATTCAGTATTTGTGTTACAATCATAAAATGTCATAGAAATACTTTGTCTGTGTTGCGGAGAAAAGTAGCGTCTGTCTTTCCGGTGGCAGGTTCTCGATGATGCCGTTCATCGTCGCCTGGAAACCGAGGTCAAGGCAGCGGTCTGCTTCGTCGATGACCAGAATCTGCATGTTGCTCGCGTCAAAGTTTGGGTTCTCATCCATGTGATGTAGTAACCGACCGGGTGTACAGATCATGATGTTACACTGCTGCAGACGCTTCTTTTCAAATTTCAAATCTTTCCCGCCAATGATCAGACCAGCGGAAAAGTCGTGATAGCGGCCAACCTTGCGGAGCGTTTCAAAAATCTGGTAGGCCAGCTCCCGAGTCGGTGTAATGATCAGAGCCCCGAGCCCGTCCAGCCTTGTCCACTGGTTGCGGAAGAGGTGCTCGAGGACGGGAACGAGAAAAGCCAGCGTCTTGCCACTGCCAGTTTTGGCCGCCCCAAGAATGTCAAACCCCTTTAGCGCAAGTCCGATGGACTCCCTCTGGATCTCGGTCGGCACGGAATACTCGCTGTCTTTCAGACCTTTCAAGGTTTTCTTGGACAGAGGTATGTCATAGAAGGTTTTGATCTGCGACAGATCGAGGGCCTCATAACGGACCTGCAGGTTCGAGATTTCCTTGGCTTCGATGTGTGTCGTTTTGACCCTCTCTCGAAAGATTTTGACTTTTTCTTTCTTGCTCTGCGGTGTTTTCTGCTGTTTGAAGTTTTTACCATCTTTAGCTGGAGTCATCTTTCTTGACAACTTAGGACCCACGTGTGTCGAGTCCATTTTTCAAAAATAAACTTGCTCAACTTGTGCAAGTTGTCGTCTGCTACTGCGTGCATGTGCGCATGTAATATTACAAAGTTATCCGTGTGTCATGTAGTTCAAGAAATTGCGGCTATGTGGCGCTATATACCTACATATATATTGCAGAGAAAGTACATCGATAATGTTAATTAGTATCACTGAAAAATAATAATAATGGTATTAACTTCAAAGGTTTATTCAGTAAAAGTAATAGTGTTTTTAATTGGAAGACCGGGATAAGGCATAAGGGTAAGATCTATGAAGATCTTGATGTGTGCATTTATTCTGCTATATAACATAAAATCCATACACTATAACATCTATTAAATTACCCTACATTCCCGGTTGTTTTCCATTTGCGCACTTGTGATAGCGCAGGCGATCAATACCCCCCTTAAAACCGTTGACTTCAGTGCCAAGCCCCAGTACGGGGTAAAGATCCTGGCAACACCAGCAACACACAGTCACTTAAAGGCAAAGCTGACATATATGTCCACTGACAGTCATTCTTGCTAGTAAAACGTTAAAGATAGAATGGAGCAGAAGTGGAGCGACATGACAGGAGACTTGCTGACACCCGAACTGAGTCACAAATGGTGGAAGGTTATTACTGACACCCTGGAGAACTCAAAGGAGCGCAAGTATTTCTATAACATGGAGTACTTGCAACGAAGATTCTCGTTTTATGACGAATACCGAGACAGACTTAAAAACCCTACAGCTGTTGCCATAGCAATGTTTTTCCAACAGTAAGTAGAAACTTTCGTCAAAACTTATTAAACGATCCTTATGTAACAATTCTTGCCTGCACAGTTTGCACTACGATTTCCAAATTCACGGAATCAACGAAGAAGCTACTCTAAAGCTTTTCGATTCATTCGTCGATGATTGTCACAACATGGTAATTTATTTAAGTGCAAAAACGAAACGTCGAATAATGTAACCTTACTACAATTTAATTCAAAGGACGTTGAACTGAGAACTGAAGTTGCGAAACTGTTGAGTGTAGCTGCCGTGAATTCAACCGAAGTCCATCTGAAACCCAACGAATTTGGCGTTGACGACGAGCACTACTTCCTCGACTTCGATACAGCAATCCTCGGCAGTTCTGCTATCGATTACAATGATTACGCTGCTAGATTACGAGACGAGTACCGTTTCTTGAACGATCAGGATTATGCGCAACTGAGATTAAAGGTCCCTCCGTGTTCTACTTAAATCTAAATCCGGTTTTTAATATCTTCAGTGTTTAAAACAGGTTCTGAAGAACTTTCTGCTCATTCCGAACATCTACGCCACAGAGCCATTCCGCACCCAGTTCGAGAACACTGCCAGGCAGAATATCCAGAATGAAATCAAATCTCTGGAGAATTCATTAAAAGTTTAAGATCTATGTGACTGCGTATCTGCATCTCAAGAGTGACTTTTATTTGCTTCATGTATTTCAGTTAATAAACCCAACAAGTGTGAAAAAAGCGCTGAAAAGATGATGCGCGAATGTGCTCACAATGTTGACTTTTTTCATGATTGATTCAAAAAAGAAACAACGGAGTGAAAGGCAAACAAGTTACACTATAATGTATCGTCATGGAAGATTATCCTATCATCAGTAAAAAGCAATTCCTATTGGCTCTATCTCCATTTTGTTTGTTAAGTTTGATCCAAAAGCAAGTTAGGAATTAAGATTCTGAACGCGAAAGTGACGTGGATAAAAGTGGAGGAATGTACACTGCAAGTGAAACGTGGGAGGAAATGTAAATATTGCACAACGCCATCTAGCGAGTGTTACTGTAACTAGCTACTATACACGCTTCTCTTCAGCCTCGCCTTACAAAACAAAAATGGCGTCGCGATCTAAACGGGAAGGGTAGGTTCTTCCTCCGAGGGTGAAGGACTGTTAGCTAGGGATGCGTTGTTACGATTCCCCAGCGATGTACGAGATTCCTTAGAAGGCACGTCGAAAGGAGCCCCGCCGTTGTGTAATTCGCCAGCTTTTGGTGGAACGGTGACTGGAGCAGTCGTAAGCTTCCTTTGATCGCTGCAAAACACCACAGGTTAGTTATCCACAGTGATTAAAGTTGATGACTATAAAATCAATGTAATTAACTCACCCCATTGATTTAGATAAGCGCATCCCAGTTGCTGTCGCGTGGTATGAGTGAGGCCGCGTGTTCCCGTGCCCGTGAGGAGTGTGCCCGTGCTCGAAACCGTGATGCCCGACAGCACCTCCACTTCTAGCTCTTCTGACGATCTTGGCTCTGTCGTCGTACGGCGAATAGTGTGACTGGAAATGCGAGAATTTTGAGTTGTGCTGGAAGCTCCTCTGACTCAACGGGGAAGCCACGTTGAGGAATTCTTCGTTGGTCAGGTTCTGCTGGTCCTCGTCGGTGGCGCAGACGGTCGGCGGCGGCGTCACATCAGCGTAGATTTTGAAGTAGGCGTAGAAAAGATAGATAACGGAAACGACGAAGCTGAAGATGGGGATTGTCAAGCAGTAGATGAGATCCGAATGCACCTGTTCGATATCCAGGTGGGTTATGACCAGATTGGGTTCTACCAGAGAGTAATAGCAGGAGAAATTCGTCCCGATGTTGTTGTACATAGCGTGAAAGTCTTGACAAACAACATCAGGAGGGTAACCGCAACCTTTGACATTCGGCTGCAGTCTAGCTGTATGCCATTCGCCATCAGAATCTTCGAAATCTTCGGATGTTGTGGTGGTTTTCACCAGATCTGGGTTGGGTACTCGGTACCTAGCTCGAATGTGAATGCATTCAAAGACCTCCTTTGTACAGCCTTCGCGACATGATGGAACGGAGCAGTTTTGCGATCCTTTAGAAGTGACAGTTTCGACGGTAGTGCAGGTAACAGGAGTAGGATCGAAATCCATGTATAGGGTAGCTAATGCAGGCTCGATGAAGAAAGGGACGAGGAATAGGAATCCGAATAAACTGAAGATGGCCAGCAAGACGAAGAATGCCGTTATGTAGAAGAGCAACTGCTCCTTGAGACTGGCTTTCGGAGGAGGTGCTACTTCCTCTGGTTCGTCTGCCATTGGTGACGAGTTGTCGCGAGTTTAACGAAGATCGAGGGGATTGCTATATACGTTGGGCTAAATCAGAATTCCAAATTTTAACTTCAGTTTCAGTTACATGTTAGAGTGATAGACTGCCAACTATTTATAACAATGTACGTCAGCACTGCAGCTTGCAATAATCCACATAAAAGCTAGGTTTAACCTAAACTACCCCTAATAGTTATTTTACTTAGAATTACAGGTATAAACTGAAATATATTAACCTAGACGACGACCAAAACTTTTAATGTCTGCAGTATAAACCTATCGTAAACATGGGGCAGATTCCAACCATTCAAAGGTCAAGAGAAAAGCCGAAAACTGTTTTTCATTGTTCAGATAAGCAAGCTGTACGTTAGCTCTTCGAAAAAACTATCTTACACAGCAGTCAAGTTACTATCAGTTAACGTCGCACTTTAACCAGCACGACTGATTGCAGACAGCAACGCTACACAATTTAAAGCTCTTAAACATGTTGAAACTTGACTATATTATAGCATTAAGCAACGTTCCAATTCTCAATAGAATAATGAATTCCAGTAAAGTTAAATATTACCTTAATTCCGAAAACTAACAAAACGAATCCGACTTTTAGGTAAGCCAAAGTTGGCTACATTTTCCGAGATGCTATACTTCAATACCTGAAATAAAGGTGGTCTACGTTATGTAACCCTGGCTTCAATTTTGCCCTGAGGGTATATGAAAAACTCATTCTCTATATATCCGAAGGGTAAAACCAGAACCAGGGTAGCGTTATATCTGCCCTTATCGATACCCAATGTGCTACCTGATACAACATGAAAATATCAACTTGCTAATTGCATACTAATTCACGTAATGATATCATTTGTTATTGGTTTGAATACTTTAACTTGCCTACAATCTACTAGTGTACCATAACTTATGACAAAGTCATAGAAGCTGAACTATACTAGGGACGAGTACTATAGCAAAACTAGTACAAGTTACATCATTTCAAAACTATATAGTACGACGCTATAGTGTTTACCTTGGTTTGAATTCGGGTTTTTGGATTACATCCGGCAAAGCAGCACCGAGAATGAGCTAATCAATAAGCCTGGCTTGTACGCTCCCCTGCTTTAAGCCGAGAGTGGTGTGCACCAAAAGCGTTTTTACCAACTTTTCGCACTATCTACTTCTTGCTAGTTTGCTAGTTAAGCTGTTGACTACAAGTCTAGGAAGAGGAACTAGCTCCTGTCTGTTTTCCTAGACTGCTACTATTGCCCACTAGACACTACTATTGACTAACAGCTATCTCGACTGGGTCGCTTCCCTTCGTACGTATATCTGCAGTGCAGGAATGAAAAGATCTATTTGGTCGATACACTGCGCAGAAGCAGTGCCGATCGTGTGTTCCAGTTCTGCATAGTTTCTAGAACATTCGAATCTATTCTAGATATACTGCATACTAGGGAATAACACTCTAGCCAATAGGAACCTAACTTGACAGAAATACCTAAAATGTGATTGGCTGCTCGCATTTACATGTTCATTAACTAGCATCCAAGTATTCGCATCTATAACTTTTGCTACTCTATATAAATTGCATACTAGGGTATAATAATCTAGCCAATAGGAATTTAGCTAACAGAGATACCTAACTTTTGATTGGCTGCTCGAATTTATGTTCATTAACTACCGAATAATCCAAGTATTCCGCATCCATAACTTTTGCAGCTAGAGACGAACTGTACAGAACGAATAACACTCTAACCAATAGGAATCTAGCTAACGAAATTACCTAAAATTCTGATTGGCTGCTCGTATTTACATCAAGTGCTTTGATTAAGCATTCAATGAGTAGAACCCGACTGCCAAATAGGCCGGAAAGCTCCACACGCCCACTTTTTCGGGTTGATTATATACTTCACATAATTGGCATGGAAAAAGTGAAAACAAGACGACATGTTTAAATTTTCAAATTTCTCATTTTCTTTATTAATCTGACACATTATTTTTTTCCCGCTCCATAGCAACATACTCACTTAAAAAAAAAACCAAAAAAAAAACAAGTACAACACGAAACGTCCGTTCAGGCTAAAGGTTTATCAAGCAAACATCGGGACAAACGAAACTTACTTTGCACAAAATTCCGAAACTTTCCACGTGTTTTTTTTTATTTTCATCTTTAGAACTGGGATCAAAAACATCACAGGCTCTCTAATAATATTTTTTAACCGGGGCGGCGGAGAATAATAGGGAAAATTATACAAACAATCAAAGTATTGTTTAAAAAAATTACAAGAGGAAATGAGCAAAAGTATGGACGAGACCTTCATCTTTTTAATTCATGAATAAAAATTACAATTTTTTAAATAATAGTTAAATGCTTACTTATTTCATACAGGGTGTTTTTTTAATATAAAAAAAAAATTAGAGGAACCCAAGTTTTCTTTCCGGCTACAATTTTGGTATTTCTTTTTTATAGTTTAATTAATTATACATGTTCGTTGGCTGTGGGAGCGTTGAGGGGCTCTGTCGTTTCACCGACCTCTTTGGAGGCTCCCGAGCGTCGATTATTGGGCGCCGATTCTTTGGCGTTGACTGTCGTCTTGCGGTAGACGGGATTATCGAAGTTGATGGTCGTCGAATTGCCACGAATGAACTGGCGGTAGATGAAGAAGGCAATCTATAAAATTTAAAAAAAATCTGTTAGAAATTTCAACTTGAAAAAATTTTACAAATTCAAAAAATGTTATCATCATGTTAACAAATAATAACGAAAGAAAATTACAGATTGTAAAAAGAGAAAATAGGAGATTTGGAAAGTAATTCTAGGTGAAATTAACAGCCTAATTGATTATAGAAAAAAATTTATCAAGGGAAAGATTGAATCAATATTACCAGTCCGATAAAGACGACAAGTGCCGTCACTGATCCAATAATAATGCCGGTTATGGTGCCGTAATCGGACGCAATGGACGACGAGTCTTCCTTATTGATTTTCTCCAGGATCTTATTCAGCAGATCCGGCGACGCGGTCGGCGCCACAGTTGTCGTCTCTTCGTCATCTAACAAACAATGACAACCAATCAAAGTTAACATCAATTAATCAACTTATTAAAATAAAATAAAATTTAACCATAGCCAAAATAGCTCCAGAAACCCATGCTGTCGAGTTTTAATCGCCACAGCGGGAGAGTTCGAGAAAGACTGAACCCAAACTTGAATCGAAAGGCAAACACCCCACTATCTTATCGTTAAAGACAGATGCCCTTAGGATCCATTCCCAAACGACACGAGATAACAGTAACTATGTTAAATCATCATCTGTTATTCAATTAAGACACGTTCGAGAGACGTTCAAATTACCTTTGATTAGAGTACGTGAGAGGTTAGTAATTTGTTCAGGTGGGTTAGTGACATTCACCAAGGAGGGCTTCCTGGTAGTCAGATAGCGGTAAACAGCTAGAAGGAAAAACAAACCCCATCATGCAACAGACAATCACACACACACCACCCGTAAAGAAGGTTAATCGATATCAGTATGGATATTTCAATAAAAAAAATAATTCAAATGTAGATTGTCAAACCTCTGACGCAGGTGAATCCATCCTTGGCTAAGGTGTAACCGGCGGTGCAGGCGCACGAGATTCTCGGAGATTTGCCGGTAATCTGCGGTGCCGGCAGACACAGCTGGGAGCAGCGGCTCTCTGCCGGGCTGCAGTGATTCACGCCGCGCGGCTGCCGGTACGGATGGTAAACGTGGACCGCCATTGGATTCTGCAACTATTTAATTACAATCAAAGTTAATTCCCTATAAAGATAATCCTATAACAATTATCCATAAATGACTTATGGCCATTAATTCATCAAACTATCAATTTATCTGAATATCTGATCCTCGGCTGGTAAATCTGTTGCGGAAATATGTATCTTGTTATAGGAAATGCACATTTGATTTAAATTAAATTTAACTTCTTATCAAATTAATTGATTAAACCAATAATGTATTTTACAATTGTTATACATCATATTATTTTAAATTATTCAAATTATAATATGAATTATAAATTTAAAAAAAATGAAATTTGCACAAGATGTAAACCTGATAGGGTGCCGTCAGATTACTAGCGTCCTTGCCGGTAAATTTATTGGCCCGCAGGATCGACTGCTTGTCCCAGTCGCTCCAGTAGACATAGTCTTCGAAAACCGAGATGGAGAACGGGTGTTTCAAGATGGAGCTCGAGGAAACTACCACTTTGCGTTGAGATCCGTCGAAGTTGCACGAGCCAATCAGATTCAGCTTGGCGTCGGCCCAGTAGACTTTCCTCTGCAGCAGATCTGTTGATTTACAAATAGATAATTACAGTTAAATTAATACATACAGATTAAAATTTAATGTTGTAAGTCCTATGCTGGAGTTGAAGTTACTGGAATTGGGGAAATTACCTAGTGTGAGACCATTGGGCCACTTCAAGTGAGAGTCAACGATAACTTGACGATGGGAACCGTCCATTCCCGCTCTTTCAATGCGAGGAACCGCGCCCCAGTCACTCCAGTACATCCACCTGCATTTAAATTGCATAAATTAAATAATTAATTAACTAATTATATGTAATTAGAGTAAAACAGCAATAATAATAGAAACCAATATGTCATTATAATAAATTTCATTGAATATTGTAAATAATATTCGAGCTATTAGCACATCCATCTGCGTTCTAAAGGGTAAATCCGTATTTGTAAAAATATATAAATCCAAGTACTGAAATATAATAACAATAGTAATAATAATAATATTAATTACACGTAATAAAAAAGGTGATTAAATTTAAATTAACGAGAATTCACCCATTGATGGGATCCACCGCGATGGCCCTGGGCTGCTGTAGCGAATCAGCAACGAGTATCTTCTTCATATCTCCGTCAAAATCGGCCACTTCGATGGTGTTTTTACTCGAATCGGTCCAGTAGAGGTGATTGTAGACCCAGTCGACCGCCAGACCGTCGGAAGTGACGACATCGCCCTGACAGAATCAACAGCAAAACTTGTTTTTAAAAAAAATCTAAGCTTTTGTAATAATAACACAATAGTCTTTAAATTATTTCTGATATTTGAAATTATTATAATCGCTTATTTGGTCAAACATTTATTCAATAAATGGTTAAACTTACGTCAATTTACTTAAACTTAAAGTTATCCATTGATTGCAGTCTTAACAACTGAATCTAATCAGTGAAATTTATAACTTAATGTGTTAAAACTTATACCAAAATTCAATAGGTACATATTTTACAAAACTAAACTGACAGGACTTGTTTAATTATTCAAATACAGGTAAAAGTTAACTTCCTTTAAACTGAAATCAATAAGCGATACCTGTGTAATTACTCCTTCAGTTACAATTTTATGATTAGAAATAATTACATTCAATTAAATGGGTACATTTAACTTTCCAAACTATAATGTGTGTTTATTGACAAATCATAATTTTGATTTGATATTAATTATTTCAGTATTAACAACAAATTAATTCCCATTCCAACTGACTACATTATAATAAATTCATTAATTAACAAAATATGACAGATCAAATCCTGATTTTTTAAAATGAAATGTCTTAATTGTTATACATATTATTGAATAATTACCAGTAAAGCATTAAAATACCTTAATAACGACGACTGGAGCGCTGGCATTATTCATGGGAGCTTTGTAGATTCGCTCGTCGTTGACGTCACTCCAGAAGAGCATGCCGGTGGCGTAGTGAAAATCCAGGGCAGTGGCGCTTCTCGTCTCGTTGACCACCAAAGACAGGTCCAGATGGTCCAGGGAAAGGCGGCGGATGTCGGTGCGGTGGGCGAACAGAAGTGAAGCTCCTCCTGCGTTGGCTTTACACCTTTGAATAATAATAATGTTAATAATAATAATAACCACACAATATTGGTTGGTTTTCCTTGTCGATTTGAACAGTTTAAATTAAATTCGATTAGTTTGATTATTTACTAACTATTTTAGTCATCATTTGATAGATATCGATACTTTTCCCCATACAATATCGATATATTTCTAACCAGTATCAAGATAACCAATCAACATTCTAAGATCACCGGTATCAATTATTCGTTAAAATTACAAAATATATTCCGACAATGATGGACGATATCGAGCCAAACATATCGATATATCGATACTTTGATTTTACCAACTATTCATACTCCAGTATATTAATTTAAATTTAATTTAACGAGATAGATTTAAATTATCGTTTGATAAAATATCGATACTTTCTCCTTACAAATATCGATCTATTTTAAAGCAATATCGATATCACTCATACAGGAGATACCTAATTAACGTCTAAAGGTAACCCTAACGGCTATTGTTCAAAATTACAAAATATTTAACGATAATACAATCGATACAGTAAAGTCCAGCCAGAAATATCGATATATCGATACTCTTAATATCGTCATCAACATACGGGATTGGTTAAAAATACCTGGTGTGATCCTGAGGATCCTTGGTATATCCTTCGTGGCACTCGCACTTGTAAGAGCCTCTCTCGTTGACGCAGATGTGCGAACAGACGCCGTCTTGTTGACATTCGTCGACATCTTTCACCAATTAAAAAAATACACTCGATTTACTTCAATTTGATCAAAAAATACTCAACTTGAATTAATTACTTTATTCAAATTAAACCAAACTGGGAATACATAATTAAAACTCATAATTCTATCATCAAAAAGGAAACTATTAGTAATAGATTAACTTAAATGAATTACAGTTAAGGAGAAGCAGTTCATCAAGGATACCTTTGCAAGTCGAGTTATCGACTAGTGCGTATCCCGGACGACAGTCGCAGCGGAATCCCCAGGCGGTATCGATACACAGCTGCGAGCATCCACCGTTGTTGACTGCGCACTCGTTGGTGTTGCAGCGGCCCTTGGGTTCGTCCGACCAGTCACCGCAGTCGTTGTTTCCGTCGCAGACTTTGTCCAGCGAGAGGCAGAGTCCGTCACCGCAGTCGAAATGGGTGGACGGGTTGCAGCTTTCGGCTACAGTAGCTGAACAATGAAATAATTTAAATAGCATTTAATTTAATTCAATTAACAAACAGTTAAGTTAATTTAAATATTCAATTGACTTAAACTTTAAGTAATCGTTATCTAGATAAAGAAATTAAAAATTACAGTTGCATTGAGATTCGTCCGAGCCGTCGAGACATTCCGCCTGTCCGCTGCACTGGAAATGTCCCGGAATGCAGATGCCATCGTCGCACTGGAACTGATCCGCGCGGCAGGTGACCGCCGGACAGTCGATTTCGTCCGATCCATCCGGACAGTCCTTGTCTCCGTCACAGCGCCACGTGGAATGGATGCAGTTGATTTTATCGCCGCAGGCGAATTCCAGGCCGTTGCACAGCGAAGTGGCATTCGGTGTCGACGATGAACAATCCTATTAGTAATAAAATGTAAGTAAAAACTTCAGGATAATCAAGTGTATAACATACAATGATGTAATTTTAATTTAATCAATTTAATTTGATTAAAAATCAATTGTAAATTCATCAACATTAAGTTAATTGATGAAATGAAGAGGCTGTCTAAAAATATACCATCTATTTTGACAAAATTAAATTAAATTTAATTAAAGTTAAGTTGAATAACGAACTGGGGAGGTTGTCTAAAATGTACCACATCCTAATTTTACGTTAAGATTGGTTGTACCAGTTAACTTTAATCGTAATCAAGTTAATATGTAATGTCCCATTTTTGAACAACTGAAGTTACATTCAACAAAAACTGAAGTTAAAATTAAGTTAATGAAAATAACGTTAAATTCAGCCAACGTCAAGTTAATTCGAAAAATGAGGATACCATTTCGTCGGCCCCATCATTGCAGTCGGGATCTCCGTCGCACCTCCACTTGAGAGGGACGCAGCTCCCGTCGCCGCAGGTCATGTGCGAGTCCTCCGGACAGGTCGTCAGCGGACAGTCGGCCCCTTCGTCCGAATTGTCGCCGCAGTCGTTTTCGCGGTCGCAGTGCCAGCGCTTGTTGATGCAGCGGCCGTTGGCGCAGGTGAACTCGTCCGACGTGCAAGTTCCATCTGTACATTAACATTTAATTGACGATTAGTAATTAATATTAATATTAGTACAATATAATAACAATTCGGATAATTATTATAAATAATATTATTGAACTGCAATATAATATAACCACAACTTATTCGGATTAGCCATTTGATAATTTATTTTATTTTTTAAATATTTTTTTATAATTTATTTAATCAAAACCTATTGTTATTGCATTTATTATAAATAATTAATTTGATTGATATAAACAAAGACATTTTTGCTCGCATTTCCTATTTAATTTTAATACAATTATTTTTAATACAATTAGTTAGCAAATTAATTAATTAGTTTAATTAAACTGAACTAAAACTTACTGCAAGACTCCTCGTCCGAACCGTCAGAGCAATCAGCGTTATGGTCGCAGATCCACGAGACTGGAATGCATTCTCCAGGGCGGTTTTTACACTGGAAGAAATCGGCCGTGCAATTCTTCGTACCTTAATTGATTAAACATCAACAATAATTTCAACAAAATTATAGATAATTATTATTTTATAACACACCATTAAAATATTAATATATTTATCATTCAAACGATCAGTTAAGTTAATAAATAGATGATTCATATTTAAATATTAGTTCATATCGCTCAGTATCTTCGTGTGAATTAATTTTAAATGTCTATATTAAAATAAATTCCCTTTGAATTTTTATTTAATAACAGACTAAATCTGCCGCTTATTTATGTTTGTATTGTCAATTTTCACTTTGGTATGAACGGCCATGGGCTTCGTCCTTGGAGCTCCCGTGAATTAGATTAAATAAACAAACCAATCAAGTAATGAACTATGATATAACATATTGTAAACTAAATATAACAAGAGCGTGTTACTTAAATAACCGTAAATAATATAATTAAAACGCTTAACCGAGTTTAGTGAACAGATAAATTACATTTAACCTGGTACAATGAAATGAAGCTAAAATATAATCAGTTAATTAAAAGTGAATATATCAAATAATAATGAGTCAAGTTAATGAGCAATAAAAGTTAATCATAATTACTGCAGACTGAAGGGTTTTCATCAGAATGATCCTTGCAGTCGTTCTCCGAATCGCACTGCCATCTCTTGGGTATACACTCGCCGCTAGCGCAGCGGAATTCCGTCTCCGAACATGTCGACACCTCTGCGCAAATACAATTTTCCAGATAAAACTGTTACTCAGCTGCTGGTGTCAAAATAAAAAATGACGTCACTTCCGTATTGTCACACTTACGATAAACATTTTGTTTAACGGACAGACAATGGCAATGGCAAAAGTGAAAGAGTAATAAAAATCCCCCCTTGCGTCATGCAGGT
>JAIQCU010001822.1:0-2500 GCA_022114935.1 Leptestheria dahalacensis
TGTCTGTCAAAACTTGGTGCTGACAAAAATCCTAGACTCGCGGTGTGATGAACCCTGGTACTGTACTATCATCAGCAAGAATGCAACATAGATATACCAAGAGTGTTGACATCTCATTTATAAGATGGCTGACCTATTCGCTTCTAAACATAGACCTCGACTATCCACAGAATGCTCATTAATCACGGACTAGTGTATCTTTACACATTCCTAATAATGTCATCCTTCGGCAGCTACACTATCCATAGAATTCAAAAAATTCAAAAGCCACCAACTAGCATCGTAAAAGGTAGGCTAATCAATACAAGTTGTTCCAAGCCTCAGTGCAGTAAACTAAAGTTACTGCACCCTGCACTGTAATACTGCTCCATCAATTGTTAAAGCCGATGCAACGAGGTCCGCCAACGTTTTTTAAGCGACTCGCAACCGGAGGGAGAAAAACTCGTAGGAAAAGATATATAGTGCAAAGAAACTAATTCCTAATCCTAGCGACTCTTGTAAACGACTGAGCGCGTAATTTTTACGGACGATCAATAAAATCCCTCCTTGGACGTGTTGTAAAGCAACTTCAAATCCAGCCAGTATCCCAAATAAATCCTTGGGAATAGAAAACAAAACTAATTGCTGTACTGCAATACGAGTTTCCATTGTGGGAAGCATTTTAGGGAATTTGCAGTCTACCTCAGGAAATGCAATGAAGTTGCCGTAGTCTGCGCACGACACATCCGTAATATTGGAACATCTGCGTATTTCAAAGTTTGTCTCATTTCTCAGGCGGCCGCCTTGGATGTTTTCACGCAGAGGTCACTGATTATTCACCACGTCTGCTGCATATAGAAACTTTGGAAAGACATACTCGGTGCACATTTCAAGTTTTGCCATTAAGTAACCGAATTCTGCGCCTTTACACCAACGAGAACCTTTTCAGTCATTTCCGGAACAGTTACCTCTTGCTGCTTTTGAAGAGGCAAACTTTCCAGTCTATTTATCTATTTTTCCGAGGGTCCCCCACCTATACATTAACTTACATACGCTGTTACAAACCCTCTTTCAAATTTGAACCACGGTTCACGAATGCATAAAGAGAGAGAGAGAGAGAGACAGAGGAACCCATCACCACCCTGCATCCGGATCGTCTTCCCCTGCGCGGATTGCACGTACAGTATTCTAGCTATTCATCGCTCCCCGCGTTCGTCACACACCGCTTCTTGAGGTTTCCGCACTGAGGGGATTTACATTAATTTCCTTTTGCAAACAAACAGACGGATCTTGTATTATTCACAAGTGTTTATGTCTCGTTCTCACGCTCCAATAGATGGACTCAACTGTGATCCCTCTCAGCTTCAAATCCTATAGCTGCAAGTAAACAAACAACAAAACAACAATGCACCAGCAACTGAATCTTACGTTGCGCAGGAGAGTTGTGAAAGAAGGTGAATCTCAACAAGGCGATCGATGTAAAGTAACTCGGCACAAGCTAACTGGGTTCCATAGCCCGGTGTTAAACAGGCTATTGGTGATGGACTAATGGGGCGTTGAATAATTCATACCGAGCCGTCTTGAAGTGAGTCAACTTCAGAAACAGCTCGAGGCTATTAGTTACGACCCAGCGTGGGTAACATCATATTACAAACCATTACAAGTGACTCCCAGAAAAATTCGCTCTGCAATAAAAAAGAAATCACTTCATTAAGATTCTCACGCACACACACCCCCGGATGGACAGCATAGCACGACTCGAGTGCGTATGGGATGAAAGTTGCTTTCTAAATGGAACTAATGGGCTCCAGTTTACGCCATAATGTATGTGTAAAGGTACTCTGGGGTGCCATAACTATAAGGTACTGTGGCACAGCCATCAAAAAGAGGGGGTCGAAGTCATTATGTTTAAACGGATCTGACACAACATCCCGAGAGACGTTAATACGCCTCGATCGCAGCGTTCTCAAACTCATAAACAGGGAGCGTGTATTGGTGCCTGAAGGCAGGAGAATTTTGCCGTTAATTACTCAATTTGCCAAGTGGCGATTGAGCATAAGAATCGGTAATTACAACTTGCGCTCGTCTGGGCACCATCAAGGGGTCCATCATAAGTGCGCCTTGCATGCGATGGTATCATCCTCGATTTTTCCTCGGCCGAAATGCTTAATCTTGTTTGTTGATCTTTATCGAGGCGGACTTTGACAAATTCGTTTCTATCCGAACCACCTCGCATGTGCATAATTATTCTCCACTTCTGTGAATAAATTGATTACCAACTTAGTTTTTTTTCCATTTAAGAGTCCAGCATGCAAATTCCTTATTAAACAAAACCAGTTTTTTCCCCGCTATATAGAAGCAAATTGTTCATCACACAGCAGGATTACCTATAACTTTACAAATGAAATCAAAACCGAAAAGGGGAGAAACGCACCATTTAGATGAGGCCCCCTACTTTTGAATCGATTTACCCTATTTACTATTAAGGGATTAGTAGAGCGTATCAGGTAGTATGCGCGAT
>JAIQCU010001822.1:5000-16460 GCA_022114935.1 Leptestheria dahalacensis
ATCCTTCGACCCTTCACAAACAGTTTTTAAGCGATTCATGTGCGCAACTCCCATCGGACTTCATAACTGAAAGTTCTAACTTTGCCTAATGGTTTTTGGTCGAGTCAGGATATTCCGTCTTCTGCATATTTTACGACGGGCAGAAACCGTTGAGAGGAAAGCCCCCGCCAGGAGAATTGATTTGAAGAGTAAAGTTTCAAGGGACACAACGATGATGCCGTTGCAAGAGTAAGGGAGGACGTACAAGATGATTAGGGCTGCATAATAACCCCAAGGCTTTTCTCTGTGTCAACTTGAGGCATTCAATTTGGTCCCAAAACTTGAGCATCTTGAGAGGGAATTAAGGTTCGTAGCCCGCGGGGGCGGAGGAGGGGGTCCTCTTCTTCCTCTTTCCGCAGTGCCGTAATTAACAAGTTGTCAAGATGCGCCGAGGTTTTCTTGTCAAACTGGCGCAAGTGGTTTTTGGGTCCACAAACCGTCTCTGACTGGGCGTCCATAAACAATTCTGAACCAATTGATGAATGGATTAAAAATTCGTAACCTGAAGTTAAAGGATGGACTGACTGGAGTGTTAAACAGTACTGAATCGTAAATTGAACGTCTAAGTTTGAAGCACAGGTTCTCTGGTAATGCGAAAATTCCTCCAGCGTATGGTAGATGTTGAGTAAATTTTAGGAGATTCTTAATGAAGCATAGCTAACTATATCTGTAGCTATCTGTAACTCTATCCTACAGTATCCATCCAACAATCTACCTATACCTATCTGATTCTCTGTCCGTCTGTCTTTCTCTCTATTTATCTATCTATCTATTTATACTATCTATCTATCTATCTACCTATCTATCTATCTATGTTTCTATCTACCTCTGACATTATAACCTTTAGTTACTGTTCTACTTCCTAAATACCCAATAAGGTGCAAAAAAACGAGACCTTTCCATTTGGAAGTATGGACATAAGAAGAACGGTTAGAAGAATATAGACTAAAAGTTCTGTTTAAGTGCCCTTTTTGCCCGTAAGAGAATTGCGGACGTTTCAGTGAAGTATGTACATTCAGCAGAGCGGTGCTCCCTATAAAAATTCAATAGGCAATCAGAACTGGCCTGCATTTTTAAGCAAATGAAGCGTGTAGATTTCCTCGGGGGTCTGTAACTGACTCAAATAGGAGCAAAAAGGGACATTCTTGATTTCTCATACTGCTGGGGAACGAGGACGGAAAAAATGGTTGGATCGTTTCGTCCTGATTACTTTCCAAGGTACTCTCGCAGTCGTCCTGGGTCGATATGGAAGATGATTTGCGCGCGGTTGCTGCAGTTATTTAATTAATCGTCCCAGTAGTTTGCGAGGAGCGCTTAATGAAGCATTCATTAGTAATTAAATGCAACGGTTTATTTCAACAAAGTTAAGTATATTAGTTACTCTGTATATAATTAGTTAAGTTAGTTATAATTAATTGCATAGTTTCGTTGATATATCGATAGAAGGTGTTGATAGACGGATTAACATTAACAGACGGGTGGACAGATAGAAAGTTAGAAAGAAAGATTTAGAAGAAAAAAGACAGATAGACAGATGGATAGGCAGACAAATAAACAGACAGACAGATAGATAGATAGATAGATAGATAGATAGATAGATAGATAGATAGATAGATATATGGATAGATGGATAGGTAGATAGAGAGATAAATCGGCAGATAGACAGAAAAACATTCGGAAATACTGGATTTAAAAATAGTCAGTTAAATATATATGTAAATTGTAAGGTAAATATGAAGGGTGGTAGATAGACGCATCTTACGTGAATATAGAGTAGTGTTGATACGTAGATAGATGGATAGATAGAGAGACAGCTAGATGGAACAAAGAAAGTCATAAGAAATATTGCTGCATGTAGATATTAGATAATTATCTTAGAATCCGTATCAGTTAAATGGAAACCCATAACTATATAGTACACATTTATTAAGCATTAAATTCAAATCAACTTTAAAAACCGAATGAAAGTCTTTTCTCTTTTTAACGACAAACACTGACAGACAGGCTTCCGCCCATCGCCCTTGTATGCTATACGAGCTGTTGCTTTTTTCATTCTACCGATTCCACGAAATCGTTCAGGTATATAAAGTGGAAAAAAAACTGTGGAATTATAATTCCTGTAAACATTAAATAAGCCGATTACCAAACTTAATTAAATTTTAAAGGGAGTTATAAAGCAGCAGCTTAGTTCGTAGCTTTTGTGTTTAGGTGTGTAATCCTAAGGGCTTCAAATCATTAAAACATTTATACAGTCTAGAGCAAGAAAAAGGGTCCTTGCTGGTTAGAAGTTATTTGCTTATAATTCCAACAGTTATCAAGTTATAGCAACCCAAAAAATACCACTTATAAAATCAGTGGTGACTAACGTAATAGTAAAGTTTCAACGAAATTGATCTGTTGGTTTTAGCCAAAATTAAATTCTGAATATTAAGATTTTACCGTACGGATTACGTATTCCCCGCCACAGACAATCTCTCTATACCTTTTTAAGAGGATTAGAACGTTTTAGAATAGCCAGTGTTTATAAGACTGTTAATATGTTTATAAGAGAAGAGAGACGCGGGCACATGCCATCCTATTCAAATAGGCGAATATATTTGTCGAAATGTCCTTTATGGTAAACAAAAGAAAAGAGACTTGCAACGGGCAACCAGTGGGAAGCCTTCAACCTGACGACAAGCTGCGGCCCCGGTTGCCTGGAAAACGGCTTCAGCTCACGCTATGGCACCAACATCACCTCCCGCCAGCACGCGTTTATTTCAGACCCGAAAAACAAACAAACATAACATGGACCATCCATATGCAATGCAAATTCAATATTCCACTTGTATCTAGACCATACGGCTTCTCGGTAAAAGCCCTTGGCTTTTTAAAAGAACAGGTTAGATTGACGTTTCACGATATGTTGGTAAACTGTCTTCTGAACTGATGGTTCTACTGACAAGGTTACAACTGATTGTTGACTTTGCTATGAAGATAGTTCCTTCAACTAGCAATATCACGTTGATGACATCGGGATAATAAGGTTTCTATATTTCTATAATTCAGTGAGGTCGGTAATTAACCGATAGAACGTTGGTTTAGCATACTGGAAATAAAGTAAGAGACGACTGAGGGAAATGCTGAAACATGTATATAGATCACCAGCCCTTTTTTAATAAGTCAAGTGAACGTCTGAACGACTTACTGACTTGTTTTAACAAAACGTACCCCTATATAATAACCAACACCATCTTTCACTGAAAGGGTATTATCATAGTCAGGTGAGATATCAGTCGCTACTATAAGATGTCTTAATACCTCTGAAACGTTAGAACCTAAGAGTTGAGTATCTAAGATACAGGCATAATACTGCATAAGTCTGGGAATGACATTACCCACTGAATCTTTTTCTACTTGTACCAGTGAGTATAAGTCGATTAAGACGACTTACCCTACTGATAACTGTTCTTTCTGAATATCCATTATCCAAATAGCTTAGCTTATTAACTTCCTGCAGCAATTATTTATCCGTACTAAGGCATCATGCTTTTTTTCCCTTTAAATAAAAAGCAACTACTCAAACTTAAACCTTTTAACCACGGAGGTCCAGTATATGCACCGATCTTTCCCCGTTTAAGAACCGGGTATTAAGAAATGAAAAGAGTCATTAAGAAGGAGACTGATGGACACAGTTTTTCACTCAATTTTTTCCCTCCGACAACCGAAAAAAAGGCAGTTGTGTGGTTAAAAACCACAAGAACGGCGACGGAGAGAAGACGAGGGGAAAAAAGACGGTATAGGATCGCCCAGAAAGTTTCCAAATGTCTGTCAAGAAAAGATGAGACTTTACAACCTCATGGGGGGTGATATTTTAATCACCGTTGTTTCCTCGGGTGTTTGTGTTTTGTTGAGCTTTTTTACGAACAATGTGATTATAGGGTTGCCTGCAAAACACATGGCGTTAGACGCTGCAAGCGAGAAAAGAGTTACGACAGGAAGGAAGCGCTATCATCCTCGACAAGCGCCTCGGTTTGCTCGCTCTCTCGTTGGGCTGCAGTTTCATATTCTTTTTCAAATTTATATTTTTTTGTGTTCAGTTTCAAAAGACTGTTGGTTTTTTTGTTTACACTCGGTTTCAGCCGTATAACCCTTCTGTCTATGCAAGTCATACGATGAGGATAATGGTTTAGTAACCTCTGGGCAAAGCAGTAGAACACCCATTTCCGCCACACGTTACAAGACAATGAAGATATAATATTGAAACGTGTAATTTGCGTTTCGTTGCGGGTGGCGAGCAAGACACTCTGTTAACTTAACCAAGTGCCTGTTTTGGTTTCAAATGTCAGGGTGAATCAAGTTTCGGCTACCTAAACTACTTCAGCGTTGATACATTGCTATTCATAGGTTAAACAATGCATTTCGTATATCAAATAACATATCGAGTTTTTCATGAGAGGAGTTTCAGCCAGTATCGATATTTATGATATAAGAATTCCTGACTTGACTGGTACCGTATATCAAACATCGATCATAAGATATCATTCAACACTCATATTTGGTAATTGGGTCACTATATCCATAAAACGGAGATGAGGTAAAACTATCAGATAATTATCAACCAGCTATCAAGTAAAACCACCACCTCCTGAACGCTGATATACTTACCGACTTTCGGTAAAATTTTTACGGTTAACCATAAAAATGTACCCATGAAATGCCCGCATAGTAGTCGGGGAATACCCGTCGATGTTCGGTTAATTTTCCAGAATATTATGAAAGAGAACCCAGCGTTGTATGTGCCACTGAAGCGTGGTGTCGAGATGCCACAACATCAAAACGCCATTGTAGGAGGATAGAGCAACGGCCAAGGGGTTAATCTCCGAGGACGAGTGGTTTTCGGGAAAAGGAAGGGGGAAGGAGGCAGACGCGACTGCAAAGCATGTAACTGTAATGGCACCATTACAGTCTCCACAAGAAAATGAGACCTACATTATGGTTTCGCCGTGCATACATATCCCAAGGTTTTGGCCGCCATTTGCATGCCAACTGTCACATACCCGCTCGGTGCATTATATATGCAACGCGAGGTGAGCATAGCAGAAGCTTTCAACCACACGTCTCTAACGTCTATCCTCCCTCCAAAACGCCCATATCTAATTAAGGTCGCCAATATTATCAGCACTCCCCCTTCTGTTCACCCCTCTACCATTAAATTAACTCGATAGACTAAAGTTAACCGTGAAACTTGAACCGGGTAAAAAAAAAGCCGACCCGGGAAACTCGATTCTTCAATCCCGCATGTGCTACTGCAGAATTTCCGTCCTCGTGTAGCAATAAGAAATTCGATACTACAAGCATGCAGTCAGTAACTTAACTCAAGAGGAAAACACTTTGAAGCCGGATAATTGTTTAATGGGATGGCAATTAAGGAAACCCTACCTTTCGAAGTCATCACATGAGTCCTGCCGATTGAATCAAGCTGATAAAGGATTTTGCACCCGAGCTGACACGGATGTGGTTTCATTCTCTTCCATTGCCGTTTGTTTACAGTCTGAAGTGAGTAAAACGGCACCTTTACATTAAGAGTTGTTTTTTTAAAGGAAGAATTAAAGTTTAACGTAACCTTGTTTGGTTTCGGTGGTTAGAAACGACGTGTTGAAACGGGCGCGTTCGTTGGGGAAAAAGAACACAACAGAAATGCATGAGACAAAATACACCACCTGGTGGCAACATCGTAAACTACTTCGTTTTTTTTAATTGGTAATTTTTTGAAATAGCTATGATAGAGATTTCTAAAATTTAATTTTGTATAAATTTTGTTTATCTTAACTTTGAACAGAATTATTTAATTACTTTATGGTTCTTACAACAAGTATAATTGACCTGCATCGCTGTGCAGTTTATACGAACCCAGTGGTAGCTGCCATTGAACAATCGTCTGCTGGTAAACTTCAGAAACTAACTTGTATCAAACCCACGTGTCAGTTAACCGTTAAACGCATTCTCGACCCCGTCAGAACCCTAGAAATCTTGTTTAGGTGAAAATGTCTTCAGACGATAGCAGCGATGTTGAATTTCAGGAGGATGTGGTCGAAGAAGGGTACGATGAAGACGAGGACGAGAAACCTAACGTTTCAACGAACCCGGCTGACAGGGAGAAAGCTGTGAAACTGGCGAAGATGGCTCGCAAACTGGGAGATATTAAAAATAAAGAGGTCCGGAAAGCGGTCTATGCCAAACTGAAGCAGGAGAAGAAAAAGGTAAGACAGACGCGTTCTCGAGACGTAGCGTGTGACTCATTTTGTTTACTGAAATAGTTGAAACGGGAGCAGCAGAAGGCCAGGAAACGGGAAGCAGAGGCCCTCGGAGACGTGGCCCCTCCGAGGCAGGTGCCCAAGACGATTGAAAGCATGCGCGAGGCTGATGTGACGACCATCGACGCTGATGACGAGGAAGTCAGGTTCGATTTGACGCACGATGAGTTCGAGGCCTATTTTAATAAGACGTACGAGCCGAAAATTCTTATTACATCTTCGGATAATCCCCACACGGTATTAGTTAACATCCTGAAAAAAAAATCAATAAATTCTAATTGTAATTTATTTTAATTTTGCAGAAAACCATCCACTTTGTCCGCGAACTCTGCCGGATCATCCCGAATTCCGAGTGCCGCTGGAGGCAGCGTTCCAGCGTAAAAAAGATGATCAAACGGGCAAAGGAGAATGGATTCACAGACGTTGTTGTCGTCAACGAGGACAGGAGAGTACCAAGTATGACTGTTAATGCTTGTTTGGTTATTAAACTTATACCTATCGTTTTTCGGTTGTAACCTGCAAGTTTAAATTTTTTATTCTTCTAGGTGGTTTGTTAGTTACCCATCTTCCCGAGGGACCCACAGCTTACTTCAAACTGAGCAATGTGAGAGTTATGAAGGATTTAAGGGTAAGCACATACTTCAATATATTTTAAGATATTGTCTTATGAATTAAGTTTTATGTTAATTTTTTCCAAAATAAATTTAATTCGATTATTAATGTAATAAAATATGTATTAAATATTTTGATAAATAACAATATTTCGTCTTTCAGACATCCAATTATGTTTATGCTAATTAAACAATATTATTTCAGTTAGTGAACTAATATTTAGGTTTCCTTAATACTAAAAAAATACCTTTATTGTTTGAATGATTTACAGAGGAAGGTCAACGAAGTCACTTCACACAGGCCCGAAGTGATCCTGAACAACTTCGGCACGCGACTGGGTCAGTCCGTGGCCCGAATGCTGGCATCTCTGTTTCACTACGAGCCGCAGTTCCGCGGGCGCCGCGCCGTCACGTTCCACAACCAGCGTGACTACATTTTCTTCCGGCATCACAGGTTTTTAAAATACTTCACATTAGAAACGTATTTAATAATCATTTAAACCTGGTCGTAAATTTATATTTTAAATTTAATCAGATACGAGTTCAAATCGGAGAAGAAGGTCGCCCTGCGAGAGATGGGTCCCCGCTTCACCCTGCGTCTCAAGTGGATCCAGAAGGGTACGTTCGACACCATCAACGGTGAGTACGAGTGGGCCGTCGAAGGGAAACGGCATGAGATGGAGACTAGCAGACGACGCTTCTTCATATAACTGCCTAACACGGAAAATGTTGGCGCCAATAAAAACATTAACAACTCTTCCGTTTATTTTTTTTTCTTCAATAAAAAAGGTTCTGTTAAATAAAGCATTTCTCTTTTAATTATTAAAATTGAATCACCACATGATCCTCTGCGGCTCATCACTATCGGGCCACAGAAAAGTTTTCATCAGAAACAAATAGATAGTTACTGCGTTGATGATAACATATGTCAGGGTTTCCAACGCGAGGTGCGGCCACGAGTCTGGTCTGACGTGCAGCCGAGCCAGAATGAACGGAATGATGAAGTAGCGGCATTCGAGTAACTTTTGTGGAACGAGGGCCAAAATGCAGCAGGCGAAGAACGCTAACGTCGTTAGGGAACTCTGTTTCTGGACGACGGTCCTATAAATGCAGAAGCCACCGAACATGTAGACGGGCCAAAAGGCATAACGGACGTACGGGTAGCGCTCGAACAACCTCATCCAGACGTAAAAGGTGTAGTGACGATTGTCGGACAGCAGATAGTGATGGACTAACGTGTTGTACCGGACGATAACAGTTATCAGAGCAATGACGACCAGCGATACGACAATGTTGGTCGTAACAGAGCGGAAGAAAGGTTTCACACAACGCAGAAAGTGGGCCGCGCCGAAGAATGCAGAAAAAGCGAAGAAGTAGAATAACTGCGTGACGTGAATTGTCGGAACATGGGCGGAGCGGTCTCCGACGACCAATCCTTTGTTCCAGTATACAAATCCCGCGAACAATATGCCGACAAGGACGTACGGGATAACGTGCTTCCCGACATCGTGACCGAGTTCAGTCCATCTCTTGAACGTGAGCTTAGCAGTGTCAAAAACTCCACTCAAAATTACCTAGAGGGTGTAACATGATTAGGAGTTTTTCCATAAATTTATAAAGGGATAATATTTACTGGGATTTGTTTCCATGAGTGGTTGACTTTTGACTGAACGTCTTGCGGGACTAAGTACTTGGAGAGTATCACATCTACCGCACGGGCCGCACAGAAGACTGTCCAAACTATATTCGTCTGCCTCATCAGGATTGACATTAACGACACAAATCCCGCTTTCCAGTTATTTCCTGACAGGTGCAGGCAGAAGACGAGCAGCATCAGACATGTTGCCGCAACATCAGTGTAGTAGAGGAAGGAGAAGAAATAGAGTGGCGGAAGAATGGCCAAGTTGAACGCTGATAAAAGTCCCTTCCACTTGCAATAGCCCTGGAATACACAAGCAGATCTGGTTAATATGAAATTAAGTCACAACAACGGTGAAACCTTTCCGCCGTGAAGGCGATCCATTAGGTAAGCGTAGAGCAACAGGTTGCAGACGCCGAGGCATACGTTCGTCAGACGCAGATTGAACGAATTACAGAGGAACTCATCTTTCCAAAGAGACAAGGGTCTCAGAATCCCGACTGAGAGCAGATACAGCCCTGGAAGAGTTGTGATTCGTTGGTCCCACTTTTAATATGAATCAATAATAATTACATAAAACACTGTAACACGTGAAAGTAGATTAGCAATACGTAAGTAAAGTTTCCCCTGCAGTATTCTTGCGCCTGCGGGATGTGACAGACTTCATCGACGAACGGCCTCGGCTGCTCTCGGGTGATGACCACCAGAAGGTTGTAGGTTATCGCAGAGAAAACAGCAACCAGAGCGGCAAATGCCACATTCCTGACATTATCGGTTTTGGAAGAGGAAATTGCAGAAATCTGAGGCAATTTTTCTGCTTTACTGGTGTGGAATTCCTTGAAACCATTGAAAGCTTTTTTACGCAAGGCTTCTCGGCCCATTTTTTTTGTTCTTCAATTAATAAATCGTAAAGCTAAGAGTAACGTTCAACACTTTTTTAATCAACGTTTGCAACCCGTTTATGGTTCTTCGCCGAATAGTAAACGAAAAGACGACGATTTCCTTAATAAATTGGACGTAACAATGTTGCATTTAGATGCCATACGCGTTACCGTAGTACCATACCACATAAACAAAATATCGCGGGTCAAGTATCAACTGCATGCGGGCATTTCCAGCTGCTTTGAAAAATATATTTTGATGCATGCGTTAATAACAATATTTTAGAGAATTGTCTAATTCTTCTTTGTACATTTTAGTTTCTAAAATCCCATCGTTGTTAAAATTAGCATAGTACTTTCTTCTACGGTTTTACAAACTAGGTGGCGTTCGCAGAGGTCACGTGGTTGTGTTGGGGAAGAAAATCTAGGATCTTATGGTCTAGACTTCTTATGCGATCTCACAGTGCTTAAAATGCTCAGTCGCCTGTGCACTGCTGTACATCTGATGTGCTGAAGCGAAAACATCTTCTGTCAGCATTCGCCATTTCACGTGAGTCCTTAATCAGAAATTGATAGCTCGTTGTTGCGTTCGGTTACCAGATCAGCACAACACCATAAACTTAAATTCTGCGGTCATTTACCGGCGGTTCTTTATATATATATAATTTTGTTAAAATTTTCGATTTTCCTTGGTTGACCTTATTTTCTTGCCAGCGTTTAGCTCCTGACAGTTCTAGTTTTAGCTTGGATCTTCAGATAATGCAGCATAGGATGCTAAGTTATAAGAGTTGCAAACAGAACCAGTTTCAAGTTGATCTTGTAATGTTTATGTGAGGCGTGAATATGTCAGAAAAATTTGTTGCATACTCTCTTGTTAGTAATTCATGTTACGGGGATGCCACTGCGAAGGAATCCTCCAACACTTCTGTGGTTGTCAGGGGCTAATGCAGCATTTCATCTTTGGACCATTGTGAACAAACTCTTTGGATTTGCAAGCCAACTCACTTTTGAGGACTTCGTTAGCACCGAAAAGGGCCGACAGTTTTTCAACTATCTGTTTCAACGAGGTTTTCAGCAAAACGACATACTGCGTCTCCGTACGTTGATCCAACAACTGTTATAGAATTAACAGTTATCATTGGTTAAATCTCTTTTAAAGATACTCATTATTGCAGCTCGCGAAGCTTTCGATGACAGTATCGACTGCAGTTATTTGCGTTACGGTAACGATGTTCTCTTCGTCTTGTGTTTCCGACCCAAAAAACTGACGTTGAATGCGTCCGTCCATTCATGTCTGTGGCAGATGCTTCTGGAGAAGAACGACTTCACGGTGAAACGTTTCTTTGGTGTTTGTTTTTCAGACTGTAGTAATTGTATTTTTATATTTTGTAGTACGTGGAAGAGTTCGTCCTTGGGAAGGACGTTGTCCAGCTTCCTCCGTGTTTCTTCCAGAATACCTTAAAAACGCTATCAAACTTGGTCTCTGTTGAGGGCCAATTGGACGATGGACTGCTTGTTCAATTATCCGAAAACTGTCCGAAAATCAGGTTCTTGAATATACTGTCTCTAAGTATTGTAGTCCCAACTATGGTTAAAATTATAGTGTACTGAAAACGTATTTCATAGTAAATGAATAGCAGCAGTAGTAGCAACTCGATTGTATGGTAGTAGTAAGTGCTTGGGACAGGTTGCAAGCACATGGTAGCCAGTAGTAAATCTATAGTTGTAGTAAGTGTATGGTAAGATTAGTAGGAGTAGAGTAGTAGTTACCGTATAATAAGTGTGTGGCAGTGTTAGTGGTAGTAAGCGCATGTAGTAATTGTAGAGTAGCATAAGCGTATGGTAGGAGAAGTGTACATAGTTGTGGTACAATAAGTACTAGTAGTAAGTACCAAGTTTGAAGAAATATACTAAGCATATGTCGAGCAAGTTTGCATATTAATAGTTAACGGGACGATACGAATAATATCACGCCTACGTGGTGGTACTAGTAA
>JAIQCU010001823.1:555-15806 GCA_022114935.1 Leptestheria dahalacensis
TGACTTATTTTTAAAAATATGCGATAAGCTTTTTTTTCAAGCTGATGGAGCGGAAGCGGAAGTTTCTGGGTCTTGCCAGATAATTTCGATTTCGGCTGTCTAGCATCCACGCTCGGCTGAATCTACCCACCTGGTGTCCACATCACAGATCGGCTTCACGACATTTTCCCCAACATTATAGAATACAAGCAAGAAACACGAAATCTGAAATTGTATAATACTTTTATCCTGGAATATCTGGTACATCCTGGAGAAAATGACTGGATTTCAACTGTCACCATATGAAAGGGTTCGAGAAAGAATTGGCGGGAGATTTAAAAAAAGAATCTTGTAGAGATTTAGGCAAGAATTCAACGTTTTTATCTGAAAAAAATTCCCAGTATATAAAGCCTACAGCTACTCTATATGGGTAACCTGATCGCCGGCTATTGATCCATGTTTCAAGGTCCCCTACCCTCTATATAGACTCCCCATATAATGGTTCAGTAACTTATGACGTCATCGATGACGTACACTAATTACACGGGGTCACCAAAAGGTTAATTCTCTCGGTACTTGCTAGGAAATTACCCTTTGTCTATAGTGAACGTGCCATTAAAAAAAAAAAATTAGTTTCCCGCAGAATGTGACGACGAGGATCCCGCCTCGGAGAAAGACTCACCTCTTCGAGCGCCGCGACGGTCTGCCTGCAGCTCGGCATCTTCGAGACGAAGGTGGATGTGGTCGGCGAGCTCAGGTCGTCCCGGGTCTCGGCCACGAATTCCGCCACTGCGACGAGCCCCGGCATCGTGTCGATCGACGGGTCTGCACGGACGTGGACGAAGGGATTACGAGAGACGCTGCTGCAAGTTTGACTTGAACCACCGTGTTCCCGCACATACAGAAATTGCTTTCACAGATCGTGATTCGCAGATTTACCTGGATTCTGTTTTTATTTTATTTTAAATAATCGACATCTTCTTTATCTTCAATATATACTGATCAAAGAGCCAGGCTGATATTGTAAATCAAGTATGGCGATAAACTCCTGGACGTTTTACTATTGGCTAGAGTATTACGGACACAGAGTTATCGAGAAATACTTCAGAAAACTGGGCTCAAGACTGGCACGCATGAGAACCCACAGATCACTTCTTGACAACTAAAACATTCGACAACTTTTCCCTCATTGTTATTTTTCTTTTTTTGTTTCGCCCACTAGCAGTGCTAACAAGGCGTGACCTAAACAGCTAGTTCCACATTCTCCCGCTTGATGGCGTTGACCCATAAATCTAATGCAAATTCGTGGTATGGACCACTAGTGGTAAGTAATTCACTTTGGCGTTAAGGCTTGAAATTGTCAAAGTGAGCACTAGTGGCACGTAACGCACTTCGGCAAAATGGGATCTAAAAATTGCTTAATAGCGTGTCGTACGTCACTAGTGATTCCTCCATTGCTAAACCAACCCGTGAACAATCATAAAAAAATACACATGATGGTTAAACGGTTTGTTATTGTATTAGCTTCACTATATGGAATGAAAAGTAATTCTTCTGTTTTTTTCTGCTTTTCAAACTTAAATTATGTAAACATGCTGGCAGCAGCTGAATCCCCAGTAAAAAACACATCGAGACGTTCGGGAAGGGGTAGAGGGTTGGATCAACATTCCATACTATTATTATTAACTTTAATGTTTCTAGATAAGCTTTAAAATAAAGAAGCAGGTAATACAACTTTGATTTGAACACAAAAGCGACTTTAAACTAACTCGATAACGAAAGCTTCTTAAAAGATGGATAAATTAGTGAGAAATTGAATACAAGGAGAGATGCAAAGCGGGATTTGTATATCACGATAGTCGCCGGAAGGAATGTAGCGCCATCTACAGGGTTAACAGAAAGGTTCGTCTGCTGGGCAACGCGGCTGGAATTCGGGACAGGGGGGGCGGAGGAAGAGACATGAGGTGGATTTTTAGTTTTTTTTTTCTTTCTCAAATTCCATTTTGATCGTTTCTTTTCTTGAAGCTGTCGTCTTTTACAGGACCAGCGGGACATCCTTGCGGTGAGGTCCGACAGACCGTTTTCCTTGCCACAGGCTGGGATGAATGGTAAACGCATCAATTGTCACCGTCAGGTGTTTGGTGTGCACCTGGGAGAAGCACTTCCCTCCAGAGTTGTACCTGTTTGAATAATAAAATAAGTAAATAAATACATAAAGATAAGACACGCCCCTTAAAAAATTTCTTATCCAAATTTTGACGGATATGTAATTCTAATAATTAAAGTTGAATAGGATTTAGAATCGGACATGTTACACATATTTATTTTTCGTAATCTTAATTACAATCATAATTTGAATACCGCTTACAATTACAGTTGATACATTTAATTACAGTCTTATTTACAGTATGAATTAAAATCTTTGGGACTAAACTGTTGAATTAGGATATTACTTGAAGAACTTGTCGAACATGGTCTCGTTGACCTGCTTGGGTCCTGTGCCGTAGAGTTTGACAATCTCCTCGCGTTCGGGGCAGTACGAGTAGAGAGCGCGGAATTGACAGGCCGCATCGCGGAAGAGGATCAGGAAATTCTTGCTCTCCGAACGGCTGATCTCCTCCAGGACGCGCTGCTTGGCCTCCTTGTTGACGGCCCCGGGGAAAACGCAGTACTCGACTGCGTTCAGCATTATCGATCGGTTGGAACGCGCTGCCGGCTGTTTGTACAGACGCAACCCTGACCAATCAATCAACACGTCAATTTAACCCTTTTTTCATGTTTGTTTTAAATATTTAATTAATTTCATTTTATATTAGAGTGTATAGCAAGTATTGATGAATAAAAACCATATCATATTACAATATAACTATCTATCTATCCAGTGGCGGACTGGCTCCCCCTTGCTCGATGCGGAAACTTGCCGGCCGGCGCTGCCGGCCGGCAAGGTACGTACGTACGTACAAGGCGGTAGGTACCGGCGCTTCGTAAGGCCACCGGCGCCAAAACCTATGTTTCAAGCTGTTTTGGCGGCGGCGCATGCGGCACACCGCCGCACTGCCGCATGGGCCAGTCCGCCCCTGTATCTATCTATTGATCTATCCATCTATTTGTCTGCTGTCTATCTGTCTATCTAACTATTTATGTATCTATCTACCTACCTACATACCTATCTATCTATCTGTCTATCTATCTATCTATTCTATCTAACTATCTATGTACTGAAATATTTATTTGGCCGGCCTTTAGGGCCGCGATAACTATCTATGTACCTATTTATCTACCTATCCATCTATTTGTCTGCTATCTACCTATCTGTCTATCCATCTATCTGTTTATCTATCTATGTATACATCTGTCTGTCTGTCTATCTATCTATCTATCTACCCATCCATCCGTCTATCTATCTATCTATCTATCTATCTATCTATCTCTCTATCTATTTATCTATCTATCCATCCATCCATCCGCCTACCTATCTATCTATCTATCTGTCTATCTAACTATCTATATTTGTCTGTCTGTCTGTCTTTCTATCTGACTATCTATCTATCTATTTGTCAATGTATCTGTCCGTTTAAGTACCTCTCTATCTATGTGTCTATTTATCTAACTATCATTTTCGTGGATAAGATTATTTTTAGGTGATTTCAAATCCTCGATAGAAAGTTACCGGAGTAATCCGTAGCGTTGTTACTATAGTTAGAACTGACGTCACTGGAACCATCATCAAAGGTCCGGCGTTTCGATACCAGTCCTGGCGGAAGCGATCCGGGTCCTTTCAAATTCAATTTGTTCGTTACAGATCTCGACTTTCAGCTGACGACACAGATTCATATATTATAAATATCAGTTACCATTCATATGTGGACTTGGCTAAACTTGTTTAATTTATTCACAATTTCACAATTAATTTAAAATGTTGTTACGTTGTCATATGTCATCTGATAGTTGAGTTTTCATTAATACAAATCAGTAACACCATGTTTTCCAATGAATAATATAATATTTGTTGATAATGTACAAATTGAGGTTAAATAGCAAACCCGTTGGCGACTGAATCATTTTCGCCGACGCCCCTGCTCCCGATGGAGGAGATCTTGTCCGTCTCGGAGGAGTGAATGCACCTACACCAGAATCCGCATCTAGTACGAGTCAAAGACACAGAAAAAGATCCAAGCCTTTCCGTTAAAAAAAGCCCATACTTAAACCATCACCTTAGCGATTTTTCTAACATAGGGTTCAAAACGGTTAATACGTGATTACTTATTCTAGAAACGGTAAAAGAGTTGTCAGAATAACGGTTCCTAACGAACGTTCATTTGGTTACAGGCATAGTAACCGTTAATGCCTTGAAAGTAATCATTCAGTAGCGCATTGAAAAGTTACATATGTACATCAGTTACTTGCAAAAGCAGAACGATTCTTTCGCGAGTAATCGAAAAGAAACGATTACTTTCAGTGTAAACTGATTATTCGCACGACTTTCGTAGTGAAAGAGTAACCGACTGTAATCGTTTCTATCCGTTACAACTTTATTACTTAGTCAGGGAAAAAAAACACGCGGCTATTCAGTAACCAGAAACGGTTACTCTATGAAAACCCATCACGGTTTTAGGGTCTTGACAGAGTAACCGTTACTAAAAACAAGTAATCGTTCTACATCGGTTCCAGTAGCCAGTCTTGCATGTCAATGGTAGGACCGCTACCCGTTCTGATTACTTTCCTTGTGTTTCTGAAAGACTAACGATTACCAGCACCTTGGTAACCGTTTTGTATCCGTTACAGAATATTCGCTTGCCAGATAAGTCATTTGACTTAAAACAGGAGAAACTGGTCATTGCGAGTTATCACGACGCGGTTTTAACTAAAAAACAAACAAACACCACATTCTACTCGACTGACTAATTTGCGAACTCACTAACGAATCCGATTACTTTGTCGGTACTCTAAAAGAGTAACCGTTCCTAAACTAGAGTAATCATTTCCTACATTCCACCCAGCAATCGACGATACGTCATAAAATCCAAATCACGTGTCATCAAAGAGCCGTTGTGGTCAGCAGGTTCACCAGAGTTATCAAATCAATATCACATTACATAAATTAAAAATACAATAATATATAATGACATAACACAGTCAAATTAGATACAAAATTTTAAAGCTAACACAGCTAACAAGGTACCGAATCTATAAGAACGCTTTATAGTAAATCAGACGCTTGTCAGACGGCATTTAGTGTTACAGTAAGCAGTGTTCGAAGAGTGTTGAAGTGTGTTTAGAAAAAAAAAAGCGGTTAAAGAAGAAGACTCACCGGGGGATAGATTAACAAGAGAGCCAAAGCGACGCAAAGTACTAGCGCGTCTATGGGCAGCTAGGGTAAATAGAACGAGAACATGAAGCATCTTTGATCTTTTTTTTTCTGTCTAAAGCGAATTTTCAACAGTTTTTCCAGACAAACAACCACGTGCACCAGCAGAGATATTTATTATTTATTTAAAAAAAACAATTACCTTTTAGTTGTAGAAATGCGGAATCCAGACTTCATATTACGTAACTACAGCGACATAAATGTTACGCAACTATTTGATTAATTAATTTTTATCCCTAGCGATCAATGAATTAGTTAATTACTATTACAGACTTAATACTTTGCTAATTAAATCGCTTATCCTTCAATATTTTAATCATTTTATCGGAATTCGAAAGTGTTACAGTTACAACGCACACGCATGGATAATTTAATTCAATTAAATGTTCATTATTTTTAATTAATCCATTTATAATCTTGTTCTTATGTCATTCTATACTTTTTAAAAAATCCTAATTTACCTCCATTGAGAGTGGACACCTTCCTTCCGGAATGCGCAAGAGATTGCCCGCGGTACCCATCATAATAATCTACCGCAGTCAGACGTTTAATCCCACCGTTCATAACACAAAACTGATTTTGATAACTACCGTCATTGAGCGAAGTATTGGATCCACGAAACAGATCCTCCCTGGAATTCTGAATACTTCTAGTCGATCCTGTTATCGGGAAATGATTTACACTCTCCAGAAATTCATTCAAAGTTTAACGTTACTGGAACCGAAGTTAATCGAAAGATACGTACGACCGTAACGAGTTGCCGATGTATCCCTCCGGCCGGAATGTCCCGGTTCCGCAGGCCGTGAATAGCGACTTGTTTTCGACGAGTCTGAATCAACACATGCGAGGACATCAAAAAGCCATGCATATTATTCGCTTAAGAACAATCACATGCATTATTAAAAAAATTTAAAAAAAATTACAATGAAATTTACGCTTTATTAAAATTATCTCATTTTCTATAATTAAGATAACTCGTTCATAAGATTGAGAAAAAAACACGCACCTCCTTGAAGACTAGCAGAGGATCCCTGACGTCGAAGTAGACCTCCATCGCGTCGCAGATCCGTATTGGAATCTTATCAGATATGAACATCACCTCTTTAATCATCTCCGTTACTAATGTTTATATGACAAATTACCAGACAAGTCAAATCCGGAGCCTCTCTTGCTTTTGCTAACGAGCAGCGCCGTGGTTTTCGACAATTCACCGGAGTCGACGTGAATAGTCTTTGGTCTGGGGCGACTTTGAGACACTCCCGCTGGTTTGCTCCGCAT
Organism: Leptestheria dahalacensis; assembly: GCA_022114935.1. Lineage (NCBI taxonomy): Eukaryota > Metazoa > Arthropoda > Branchiopoda > Diplostraca > Leptestheriidae > Leptestheria > Leptestheria dahalacensis. Next base: position 7,181 of record JAIQCU010001823.1, read on the forward strand.
CCTGGGCAGCTGTCTCGACGACACGGGCTCCGGAATGTCGCCTCTGCCCTGCAGCGTTCAAGAGTAAAAGAGGAAATTACTACAACATATAATAGTAATTAATAATAAGTAATTAAGTTAATAGCTGCTACTATTAACGACGACGATGACTACTTCTTAAAAAGATTGCTACTCAAACTACTTCTAATGGAGCTATCGCAATAGCTATAAGAACTACTAATACTACTACTATTACTGCCACTGGTACAGCCCCTCCTAGTCGCTTATCCTACTCCTACTAATACCACTACTTCTAACGTGACCTGTGTCATCACTACGATAGCTAAACTACCACTGCAACATCTACTACCATTGTTACTACTACTACTATTACTACTACTACTACTACTACTATTACTATTGCAACAATAGCAACAACTACTACTATGCTACGACCAATACTACTACTACTACTACTACTACTATTACTATTGCAACAATAGCAACAACAACTACTACTATGCTACGACCACTACTACTACTACTACTATTACTATCACAATAACAACAACAACTATTATGTTTACAATGAACACCAGTACGATCATATGCACTAATACCACTACTAATAGTTCTGTTATAGCTGGGATTAGTAAAACTACGACTATCACTGCTGGGTCAACCTCCAATAGGGCTACAACAAATAACGCTGGTACTACTGTCGCTACTGCTACTGACATTACATTGCAGCTATTATAAGGTTAACATTACTAGTTTACTTTCATATCTTACTACTGCTACGACCGTTTGATGATCCTACAACTGCAATGCTTTCAGTACAAAACTAGACTACTAACTTCAGTGCTGCAGCTTTCAACCTAAAACGTAGCGAGCCTAATCTGCATCTTCCTAAAACCTATGCTTGCTATTTTGCTACTAGTTACAATAGCTTCACTTGTTAGCATTCTTTTCCCTACATAATTACTAGTACAGTAAAGATGCTTTTACTACTTTTACTATTACTGATATTACTGTTCATGCCACTACTACTACCGTTACTAATGTCGACTGATCAGAATATAAGCATTACATTGTCGGCGTCGTCCATGGCTTTCTTATGCTTAAACTGTTCCAAAATGGCGGCCTTCCTGTTTTTCTCTTCCTCCTTCTTCCTCTGTTTCTCTTCCTCCTTCCTCCTTTCCTCCTCTCGGCGCTGCTGAGCTTCCTTCTCCTTAAGCAGCCGCATTTCCTCGTGCTGCTCTTTCCGGCGGAGGGACAGCAGCAGGATTTTCTCCTTCTTTCGCTCCATCTCGTCGATGGCCGTCTAGTTCAATTCAAAGTAAAATGAATGAAAAATTTTAACTCCAGATTTAATGTTAAGGAAACATTTTAATGACACCGCAATACATTACTTAAATGATACGAAGAGAACGGATACTTACAGGATCGGGATTTTGTAGCTGGTCTCCGATGACTAATCCCATTCCCGTGGGCGTACCGTAGTGATCTTGACTCCTCCCGTTGTGACTGACTCGAATATTTTGAGCTTTCATTTCATCCTGACTACTTCTTTCGTAGCCCGAGTCTCGCGACTCGGTCCTCAGCGGGGACTGGTCGCTCGACAGCGGGCCCGAATGCAACGAACGCCTCGGGCTTTGCTCCTAATCGACAGGATATCACAAAATCATCTTAAAACACTTATTTTCCAACACTGACACAGTAGTACCGATATAGTCATATTAACATTATATTGTATAATTAATAAATATTGAAATATTAGTTTATTTATTGGGATATAGCTGTTTTTAACGCATTGATTTAATTTTTTTTTAATTACAAACAAATTTTGACAATTTACTTCGGTATCGTAGCTCCTCGAGGTGTGCAGCACGGGCGACTCGCTCTTCTTTGGTGACGACACCGACCTCCTGAATCCTAGCTGCGGTTTGGGTTTCTTCGGTCCACTGGTATCATCAAAGGTAACAACGAACCCTTTCTCCGAGTCGATATCGTCTCTCAACTTCTCCGTCTTCACATCGACACGGGGATCGTTATCCAGGTCCGACCGGTCCACCAGTGTAGGGGATAGGGACCTCGGCATACTGGTATAGTCCAGACTGTGTTGAAAAGTCCGGAATAGCGAAGGTTTGGGTGGAGAACCGCGATTCTCGTGGCCGATGCGGTAGGTCCGGGTGCCCGAGGTGATATTCAGCTCCCTAGATCGACGCGCCGGAGGTTCAGCAAGGTCGACACCCTCCGGAGTCTCGATGAACGAGACATTCTGAGGTTCCATGTCATCGAGGGAAGGTGTAGGTACGATCGAGTGAAGGGTAGGAGGTCCGCTACCTCCGCCGCCCGTGATACTCCCGCTACCCCTTAATGGTGAGCGATTCAAAGTTGCAGTTGGAGAGACCCCGATCCTGGCTAACGAGACTGCGTTCATTGGAGATTCGCGACCGATTGATGAACGAGTGTCTCGTTGTCTTCGTAGGATGACCTGCCGATAGATTGTTGGAACAAATTTAGTGTCAATTCATGCACCAATACAAACTAAATTCATTTTAAAATTAGTTAACATTAATTCATATTTAGTCGATTTTGATGAAATTCTAAGTTGAAAGCACAGATTATTTGAGGTGTTCATACTCTTAATAAACCATTAATGAACTTCTATTATATTATTTATCAGATATTGTTATAGAAATCCGAGGTAATAAAGTAATTCTATGTATCTATTTTGATTGTGTTTACATCACAGCTAAACTTGCATTTGAAATTCGTGAAGTTCCATAATTGCAATCAGCGTTAATTACTGTAGTTAATTCAGTCATTGCATTAAAGACAATAAATTTAAATAAGTAATATATATATATATATATAATACATAATACACATCAATAAATAAATAGTTAATAGTAATTAAAGGATATAGTTCATAGTTTCGTAATTAAGCAAACAGAGATTTGATACCGGGCTTTCCTGTCGGTTGTCCTCAACTTCACTCCGTCGCGACTGCTGCTGTTGTACCCAGCTCGTCTGCGTAGGAGTTTTCTCCAGACTGGCTGATTCCGTGTGTAAACGAAAGGGAGCAGGAGCTGCTGCACTGGTCTGATTGGGTGACTGTCCATACTGTGGCGTGTAAGCTGCTGGCGTAGCTGCATACTGTTGTTGCTGCTGCTGCTGCTGCGCAGAGTAGGTTCTCCCTTGGTTATAGTAATACGGGTCTGCAACATCCGCGTACTGATTGCGTTCCGCCATGTATGGGTTGTAAGGATCCTGTCCCATGGTCTGCAGCACATAAGCTTGGTTCACGTAGGAGTTGGGATACGGTGCGGGATCGCCCTAAATATAAACAATGAAATTTCACATTAAAAACCAACTGAAAACCGAAAAACCTAAATCAATATAAACACCACGAATTTGACCGTAACAATAGTAACAATAATCATATTAAATAATAATAATAACAATAGTATTCATAATAATAATAATAATAATAGATATCAATAGAAACCTTTTGACGTTCAAAACTGGACCGTTAATCAGAAAACAGTTTCCAATAAACCACAGATTCATCAAAAAAATTTCAGACCACTTTAGGAAGATCTGCGATAAATCGGCAGACATCACAATTTTTTTTTTTTTTTGCAAAAAAATTCTGTAATTTCTGGAACACGCATTCCGCGCGCACAGGACCAAATTTGGATAGGCTTTGAAAAACGAAAACCAGCCATATAAAAGATAGATAGATTCGTAGATAGATTAACAGATAGATGGCTTGACAGATAGATAGGTAGATAGACAGATAGATATAGATAGATGGGTAGTTAAATATAGATAGATAGACAGTTAGATGGATAGATAGATGGATAGATAGATAGATAGATGGATAAACATACAGACAGAGAGACAGATAAACAGATAGACAGACAATAGTTAGAACGATTATCCAGGTAAATAGATAGATCGATAGATACAGATAGCTAGTTAAATAGACTGATAGATAGACAAACACATAGATAGATAGGTAAATAGGTAGATATAGATTTAGGTAGATAGACAGAGACTAGTATTAACGTCCTCATACCGGATAGTGCCCAATGAAAGGTCGCACAGGCTGCGGTGTCCCCCACTGGGCTCTGCGCATCGATGTCGGGGCGAAAACCGACTCCTGTGGCGAAATAAACGGCGCTGGAAGCGCCTGCGGCTGTCCCCAGGTCCTGCGCGATGGCGAGGCCGACTGCGGATAAAGCTGCTCCGTCCCGGGAGTAGGAGAACCCCGGTAAGCGTCAAAACTGCTGCTCTTGTGCGACTTTTGAAAAGCGTTATACTCGGAAGGATCCGACTGCGCTGATTTAACCGACGTCGGGGTGTCGAGGCTGCTCTTCGCCGGTTTACCCCGATTCATCACCTGCAGGAATGCTACTTTGCCAACCTCCTCGCGCTGCGAAGTGGCCACCAGCTCCTGCTTGATCTTATCGGCTTCGATACGCTTTCGGGCTTCCTCCATCTTTAGACGGGCCTGAAACAGTTCGGTGATCTCCACTTCGCCCGACTTGACCGGCTGAGGATCCCACAAAGATGTTTCGATGACAGAAAAGCATTTGGCTTTCCTGCTGGTTCGGGAAACGGGTTCCTTATCGGGTTGCATGTAGACGATGTTGATACTCGAAGATTCGCGTTTTTCGCGCGTTTTTGACAGCTCGGCGAAATTGGTCGCCCGGCTGGAATTCAACTGGGAGTCGTCGCGAAAGTCGGTGGGTTTCTGCCGGTTGCTGATTGAGACGATCGGATGGTGTCTGAGGTTATTGGTGCTGCCCCTGCCACCCGGAGTGCTGGCCCGCGATCGACGGTCGGATTCCTCAGCGGCGGCGGCGGCGGCGGCGGAGTTGCTGCCTTCGGACTGGTTGATGTAGTTTAACGAGTTGTCCTGAAATGTGATCCCTTAACTTAATCATTCAGCTTTTATCTTTTACACTAAGTTATTGTGATTCTTATATCTTAATATTATACTAATTTCATTATTTTAATTACTAAGTTCAACTGGATTACGGATTCTTTATTCAGTTATTTTACTTATTACTGCATTACTATATACTACTATAATTTTTTTTATAATTGTGTTATAAAATTACATCTATATTAATTTATATTACGTAATTAACGAGTTAGTATGGAAAATAATACCAGCACGTTCATAACTGCTAATTACACTTGATATAACAGAAATTTTCCTTTTTAATTCCAGTTCCAAGAATTACGAGTAACGAGTTCAACATTCAACTTTAACCTCGAGGTTAGCATACATTATTATTATTAATACCAGTATTATTATTTTGTTATTAAATTAAGTTATGATTATAATTTTATTACCATTACTCCTATATTATCATCTTTATTGTATTTAATTTACATATTGGAAGATTCTGTATACATTCACTAAAGCTAAGACAGATAACTTAATTGACACTTTAAACGAAATTTGTTTTTTAAAAAGCGCGATTTCTGTTATACCCTTGACGTTAATCTCTGATTCCTTCCCAGGCTTCCCGTGGAACTCAATCCAGCCAAGGGGGTATGGGTCCTCGACGAAGATTCACGGGTAGGCGTCTCGGTCAAGGATCGCCTTCCGGAATGCTGGATTGCCGCGGGTTCCTTATCCGGGTTCCTTCCAATAAACGACAGGTTATCCTGGCTGCCTCCAAAGTTCTCCACGGTCAGATGCGAATCATCTCCGCCGGAATTCTTGCGGGATCTCCGGCCGCTGAAGGAATGCTTCCGCTCGACCCAATTGGAGGGGACCCCTGCAGGGACTTCTTCCTGATTGGTTGGCCGCTGGGGAGTCGCTGCCGCAGCTCTAGTGTCGGAGACGTTGACCAGAGTCGGGACCGTTTTGACGCGGTGGACGACGAAATCCTCGCTGGGCGAGTCGTTTTTCTCGATTTCCCGGCGCGGTAGCGTCGAATAGAACGGAGACGCTAAATCGGGAATAGAAATAATTTAATTAATATCATCTTTTATGAGATAAAATTTGTTTCAAAAATTTCATTACAAAATCAAAGGGAAAAAGGAAAACAGCATATAATTTAAAAAAATTAAATGGCATCGCTAGCAACAGATTTTTAATAATTCACAAATATAAAAAAAAAAAAAAATTAGTCAATGGGACATTAGAAGGAAATCCGCGAGGGAGTCAAAACAACTTGACAGCTTCACATCCGCCGTTTAATCCGGCTAACCAGACCTTTTCCCCGGCGAGTGAACACGTCTCCTTACCGGCAACTGGATAAACGAATTCCGTCCAATGAATCCTACCCTACCACGGTGATCAATTCCCTTTAGGTTAATTCAGAGGGCAGTTTGACAGTGAAAAGGTTAACGTATTACTGAGCTCGTTCCACTCATTTATTGCTGCCACAACTGAACGCGTATCCTGCGTAATAAACTCTCAGATAAGCAACTGCATATCTACAATCGGGCAGCGCCCTCTGCTGGTTAACAAAGCTACACTTCTCTCGCACGGGCTTTTGTCAATTTGGGCTGAAATGATCCGTCACACACGAGCAGACGAGTCATGAACTGGACTGGCGTTACGTGACATACTGCCGAAACTAAAAGGAAACAAGCCATTCAAACGGCAACGGAACGAAATAAAAATAAAAAGGAAAAGCCTCGACAATAAAGAGGAGAAATAAATAATTGAGCGTCGCTTCAACATAATTTTAACGAATAAGAAACGCATAAAATTAATTGAATACGAAATGGAAGTAGAGGGAGAAATGTCAGGTTTCTGGGTTTATATGTTGGGATATTAAGCAAAACTGAATACAGAAACGCGGTAATTTAGTCTGTCTAACTCCCACGATCTTGATTTGAGTTTCAAATGGGATTAATCAAGTTTTGACGCGTTCTATTTTACTGCCTAACGAGAAAGTTGAAAAGTTATTTGCTCAGTGAACAAGTCCCAACTTGAACTATGAAAAACGGTAATCGCATTTTCAGTACCTCAGAGACATCTGACTACAGGGAGACGTCTTAAATCGATGAAATTTTACTTTTTGATTGTTTTTTGTCTCTTTCTAAAAAGTTCGGATCGCGATATTTAAACTAGTCGATTCTTGGTGGTAACTCTGTGATTTCTATTTTATGGAGAAACTTCCATAGAACTTCAAAATTTGAGAAGAACTTGAGGGAGACTTGGGGAAATCCCCGGGCGACTCGGGTTTAGATAAGCGAGTCGGGGGAGTTGGGGAAATACTTTGGGAATCCAACGTAAGACTTTGAAAGGAGCATGGACAAACTCAAGTTAAGGTTCGGCAAGCCCAGGGAAACTTGGGGAGAACTCGGGATGATTTCGGGAATGTCGGGAAAAGCTCGGGCGAGGCGGGGCAAAGTCAGGGAGAGTCAGGGCAAGCTCGGGGAAACCCGGGATGAGTTCGGGCGAGGCGGGGCAAAGTCAGGGAGGGTCAGGGCATGCTCGGGGAAACCCGGGGAAACTTGGGGAGCAATGGGGAGACCCCAACGAAACCCCGGGAAAGCTCAGGGAAACTTGGAATGAGTTCTGGAAAGTCAGGGAAACTCGGGATGAGCTCAGGCGAGGCCGGGCAAAGTCAGGGAGAGTCATGGCAAGCTCGGGGAAACTCGGGGAAACTTGGGGAGCATGGGGAGACCCCAACAAAACTCAGGGATAGCTCAGGGAAACAAGGGATCAATTCGGGAAAGTCAGGAAAACTCGGGATGAGTTCGGGCGAGGCCGGGCAAAGTCAGGGAGGGTCAGGGGGAAGCTCGGGGAAACCCGGGCAAACTTGGGGAAAGCTCGGGAAACAAGGGTTGAGTTCTGGAAAGTCAGGGAAACTCGGGAAGAGTTCGGACAAGCTTGGGGATAAGCTCGGGGGAATGTGGAACGAGCCCGGGGACGCTCGGGTAGTGCACCCAGCTAAATAACGTTTTCCAGCAAAGCAGAATTACCATGATCCTGTTCGACAGGCTGCTGCTGTTGCTGCTGCTGCTGGTTAAAGTGTGCGTGGAAGTGCCAGAGGGCGGCAAAAGAAGGTTTCTTATCTTGTCGCCAACAGTAGCGACACTGGTCGTAAGCTTCATGATCGCAAGGCCACCACCAGTCGGGATAGAGATCCGTCCAAGACACAGTGCCACCTTTTGTTTTTTCATTCGTTAAGCAATTAACCCCGTCACCAAAAAGCCAAAAGCAAGTTAGCGTTTACACACCCTAGAAAATTAATTAACTTTTCTGTCTGATTAATTAAAAATTAACCCTATTGTAAAAAATATCAATACTATATAAATAAATAATATATATATGTTTATATCATAATTATCGATTTCAATAGAACAATTAACAATGAATGAGAGATCTGCCATACAATCTAATTAGGTTATTTACATCAGTTATAAAATATACTTTTAATAATAACAAATACTGTTTAACCGCTAATTTGAAATACATACATTCAAGAAACTAAAGATTGATGACAGAAAGCTGAGAACGAAACAAATCTGCCCAGAATGACAGGGAAAACGAAGGCGGGGGAATAGAATGAGCCTGGATTTCTCGCTGGAAATTTCCTCACATGGCGGGGTTCTCACGTTCCCGAATGCAAGTTGCGGGGGAGGGGGAGGGGGAGGGGCG
>JAIQCU010001824.1:0-15819 GCA_022114935.1 Leptestheria dahalacensis
CTGGTTGCTCACATAGACTGGAGGATTGCTGGCAGGGATGGCGTAGGGATTGGTCGGTTTCGGCTGGTACACTTCGTAGCTGTAGTAATCGGTATCCCTGCTGTTGGGAGCCTTGGAACCGTCGTCGTCGCTTTTGGACTTTTCTGGGAATCGACTTCTGCGGCTGCTGGGTGTGGTTTTCGAAGGCTGCGGCTGTTTGGGGACCGTTTCCGAATCATCGCTGCGTGACTGGTTGCGAGCGTTCTTGTAAAACACGCGCTTGTGATAGTAGATGGGAGATGTGGCCACATCGTACTTGCTAGGATCCCTCGATGTCGTCAGTGAAGATATCACCATCAGAAGGAATATCTGTCAAATCGATTTCACTGATTACATTTCAATCTAGCCCATCATCATTTGATCAATTGTTTATATAGTTAGGAAAGATATTCATCGACAAATCTATCAAACAGATTTCATCAATGATGATTTTAACCTGTTGATAGGAGTACCTGTTGAAGAAGCATCCTTTTAAAGGGTTGCTGGGATAACGGAGAGTCGATGGGGATGCTGGAGATACTGAACCGTTTACGCGGAGATGCGTCATTCTTTATACCGTCGCGTTACTTGTCGAACGTGTCATCACCGGGTGAAAGCATCCTCAGTTTCAATGAAAACTAGAACAGAGCTCCATATGCATGAAACTGGGACCTTTTGTGTCGATTAAATAGCCTTGCTGCCCTGATCTCGTTCGAATGCTATGCCACTTCGTCGGCTATTTTCCCAAGTCTTCGGCATTTCAACAGTTTTTTTGGGGGTAATGTGACATGTTCATTAAAAGGCGTATTCTATTAATGCGGCCTCCTCTCGCACCAAAAGAACAACGTGGAGAACCATGGAACACGGAGAAAGTATTGGCTTTCATTTCTAGTGGAAAGCTATTACGCTAAACAATAACTCCTGGAGAGAAACGTTTTGTGTCGTTTTTTTCATTAGAAATGGTTTTCGGTCATCTCCGTCTAGTAACTTTTCTCCACCACGATACGCCATTGACAGAATGACGGGTGGTGGGCGATGTTGAGAGACAACCAGGAGACAAAGACCCAACAGAATGCGAGTATTGGGCCCTCAGAATGACGCGAGGTGGAAGAAAGTGCCTTTCTTATTGAATTAGCGAGTAATAGACTTTCAGCAGGACGGGGGAAGGGCAATAATTAACTCATTTTATAAAATATATATTAAAAATAATTTGATAAAATCAACACGAGGAAATTAGACAAAACGACAAATCAAATCAAGGAAGACAATCTCAGAAATGCAAACAGAAAATATATAACAAATAAAATAAAAGTAGAAACTGAAATCAGTAAATGAATAAATAAGATGAATTTAACTTTATGGACAAACACGGTATGGTTTTCAGTAAACGGGTTGTAGGGCTAGCCGCTTTTTTCTCCTTTTTTCCCCCGAAGATGGAAAGATAATTGTATGTTGAAATCAGGCTCAATGGTTTCGAATACCAAAAAAACTGGACACTTTATTAGCATCGGGACAACTTTCACTTTCAGTGTCACCTGAGTTGATGAAATTTCAAACCGAAAAACGGCGTAGTCGGTTCTCATGCGTATTGCTATTAATGTAGCCATCCAATTTAATTCACAATTTAATTTACAACTTAAAGCGAGTTGGAATGAGACCTCCAGTTCAACTGTATTCAGGGTCCCGTTATTGATTCCCCAATCTTGTAGGGATGGCCCTGTCCCTTAATCAGCATGCTGCTTACGACGTCTCTCCCACTGGCTAACGCTGATAGAAACATGGCAGCAGCAGTAGAGGGCGCCCAGTACGCTCGTCCACTGCAGCAGGGATCCTGCGAAAAGGAAAAAAAAGCGAAACCGGACTCGATTCAGTTGAAATCAATTCCTTGTTCTTCAAAAAGAGGTTAAATCACCTTCGATAAATACTCGTCGGACAAAGATGCTTCCCACCTCAAAGCTGCTGAAGAAAAAGAAATTCGACAGGGCGGACATGAGCAGGAGAGGAGCGCAGAGAAGAGCTTCAAGACGTCGCAGGTTCATTTCACCTCCTAGAGACGCCTGTTGTAGAAACACAGATTCATGCCATTACATTAACTGGATAAGTGAAACGGATTAACCGCGTCGACATATGGTATCGACGCAGGTATGAAGTCTAACGATATTATTCAATTAAATGATATTATTATTATCTTAGATTATATTATGTCAAGGTATATTTAAGTTTGAAATAGATGCCTTGATTGAGGCGATTGCAGGCTGCCGGGCAAGATGTTTGGCCAACGATTCCACGCACAGGCCAAGGTAGTTGAGAACGCACCAGACAATAACTGCATCCGAAGCACTGTGCCAGGCGCAGATGAATAAGAAGCACAGGGCGGATGCGACATACTTGCGACCTACCGAGCTACTCTTACCCATGCAGGGGATGTATATGTACCTACCGAAACAAAGGCATTATAAAGATGAATACACAACCATTAATAGTCGTAGCCTTAAAAAAGTTATCTGAACTTACCTCAGCATAAATAAGTAAAGACCGCGATCGAAATCCCTCCACATTTGCGAGTACAGATGAATCCGGCCGACGCATTTGGGTGCCGGCAGCATGCCTATGCCGTCCAATTTAGCCACGGCTGACGGTAGACCGTACAAAACGGTATATTTGATCATGAAAAACTGACCCAGGCAGTAGCCAAGACCTGCGAGCGTCCAGGTATCGAACGTCCGGACGATTTCTAAAGAATAAACCAATTAAACTAAAGTTATATTGAAATCGAAAATTGATTCTGGCATTTTGAGCGAGCCTACCAGGGTGGTACTGTAATGCACTATGATAGAAGAAATGAAGACACACTTCATGGAACAACCACCAGAAGGAGTACCGCAGCACATTGAATAGATCCAGTAAACCAATCTTGCTTCCCGAGAGACCACCGTTCGCAGTCACCTAAAGAATATACCATGAAATTAATTTAGTTTACAATAATACATTTAAAGTTAATGAGTTGAAGTAACACGCTAAATTATATTTGATCAAAATAATGAAGAAGTATTACAAAATGATGTATATCTTGGATTTATGTGATAACACGTACCGAACTGGCGAAATCCTTGTAAGGTACCAGCGGTCCCGTGGGCAGTAATGGGAGGTATAACGCGTAATGCAGCAATTGGAGCAGCCCGCTAGGTAGAGATGAATCCCCGCTGCTGCAGTCGCAGCAGAAACTGATTGCACGGGCGTACGTCCACGTGGCAAGGACGGTGAACACGTAGAAGCCATCTTCGTCTCCTCCTACGACCCAATTCTAAACAGGAAGTGCAACAACCCCCTGTGTCAACTGTAAGATATCATCAAATTATAAAGCATTCCGATACCTTTACGTAAGACGAATACTGGGAATCAAAAAGGACAAGTTTTAACAGAATTACTATCCATATCTGGTGGGCCCGAGCGTGGCGGAATAACAGGAAGAGCAGTATCAGCTGCGTTGTTATAACAAGGCTAGACCGCACGCCTACTGCAACGCTAATCCACCCGAGTGATACTAAGATTTGGACCAGCACGGTAGAGGTCTGACTGGTGCAGTATCTTGTAATACGGGAGATGATTATGTGAAGCGAAACGAACGGTAACCAGTGGAGAAGTACGGATGAAAACGTCGTCCATTCATAATCCGCAGTGTCCTTTTTGTGCTTCCAACCAAACGAGCCTCGAACAAGGTCATCACCCAACACGTCTGCGAAGGCTGTAAAAGATATTACAGTTTAATGTACCGTTATTAGCAAGTTAAATATATTATACAATTGGTAACTGGTTATATATATTAAACAATGAACTGCTTTTACCTAGCCCAACCAAGTGTAGCCTGTACATGGCAAAGCCAACAACCGATGTCCAAGTCAACCCGTAAATAACTGCCTCTAAATTTGGCTTCATGATACACTTGTTAATTTAACTGCGTTTAATGCTAACTGGTAATAATTCATCGATGATTCAATTCAAATATTTTTCTGGACGAGAGAATCATCTCTCGCGCCGAATCAAAACAATCATAAACGCCATCTATTACCACATTAAAGCAAATCAGATGATCATTTCTTTTACTTCATAAATTATACCCATTGTTAAAAAATTGTGTTATGGAATAACTAATGCGTAATTTAATATAAGTGAAATGAAAGAAATTTCCCGAGATTTCTGGGGCGAATTTCTCTGTTTTTGATTATCATATCGAAAACATTTTAGTTAATTCAGCACTTTCAATAAATTGTAACTAACCCCACTAATTTCGTTAATTAAATAGTAGTTAAATAAACTATATTCATAGAAAACAAAATAGAAAAGTAACACGCCACCTGGCGGGTAGTTATCGTATTAAACAAACTACTATAATAAGTTTGTTTCGTAATTCAAGCTCCACGTTCCTTGTACATTTTACAGACAGTCCATCAGCTTCATTGTTTTATAACAGTGTTGGAGATTGCAATTTTGACTTAATTTGCTTATCTAAGGCTAATATCTAACAGTAAACAGAAAGTGTGAAAAAGAGATGCAATGAGCAATCACATTTATCGCAGTCTTTTGAAAGTCCTAGAAAAGTGGCCGCTTGACGCTTCGAAGAAAGGCCGGTATGTCTGATTTCAACTCGTTTTAACATGGTCCACATCAATATGGTATTTTGTGGTTTTAGAGACTTGGGCGAAGTAATACGCACCCGGATCGCTTCATCGTTTCCTCAAGGAGAAGCTTCGAAGGTCCACGACCTCCAGCGGTGGACGTCAGACTGTAACGTTTTGGACAGAATTGCCTCTGACCACTACAAACTCAAGTACCCGTTACACACGAACCCCTCTGCGACAGGTCTAGAAGCCAAGCAGTGCAGGGATATTGTTTCCACCAGCTTTCTGCAGGACCTCAACAACGGGAACTAGCTATCATCTGTCAGGGATTTCAGCAACATGCATCGTCTTTATCGTTTAGCCACCCTCAGAAGTTTTAGCCAAGCCATAGCTCCCCGCGAACATGTCCCGCATGTCCCAGTTCTCAGTAAGGAAGTGCTCGAGCACTTCAACCCACAGCCAGGACAAAAATTCTTAGACTTGACATTCGGTGCGGGAGGTCATTCAAGGGAGATTCTCAATTCAGCAGAAGACGTGACAGTTTACGGTTTGGATCGCGACCCGACTGCTTACGAACTGGCACGAGAAATGGCAAATCTCAGTTCCGGCCTCGTGCCTCTCCTCGGCCGCTTCAGCGAACTTCCGCAGTTACTATCTGAACACAGTGTGTCCGCGAGTACCTTTGACGGCGTACTTATCGATTGCGGCTGCTCCTCTATGCAGTTTGATACTAAGGAGCGGGGCTTTTCCATCAGCAAGAACGGACCGCTGGACATGCGGATGGACAGGGGTCGGGTAGCGGGACAACCCACCGCCGCGGAGATCCTGGCTCACATAGATGAAGAAAGCCTGGCGCGTGTACTAAAGGTGATTTTGATTTTGTTTTGTGGAGTTTGGAAGAGGCTAATATATAAAAATTATTCTTACAAAAATTATTGTTAATTAGTTTTGCTAATTCATTTTTTTATTTATTAATTTAAAAAAATAGGTATATGGCGAAGAGAAGCAGGCCAAGAAGATTGCCCGCGGTGTTATTGAGTCACGCTATCTTCTAAAAGACATTCGGACGACGTCTGAACTCGCCGATCTTGTTGCGTCCATCGTTGGATACGATTCACGCTCGGACAAACTGCAGAGGTCAAGTCATGTGGCCACCAAGACGTTCCAGGCCCTACGGATCCTTGTCAACGACGAACTCAACGAACTGGATTTCGCCATGAAAGCCGCACACTTTTATTTAAAAACGGGCGGCAGACTGATAACGATCGCTTTTCATTCGCTGGAGGATCGCCTCATCAAGAGTCACCTCACGGGTCCCACAATGGAACACCAGGATGACCTGAACTTTAAGAGTCACGCCGGCGATTTGAATGACCAGGAAATGAGCAGAATCCTCGAACGTCGCTGGGACAGCCTGACTAAGCATGTTATTGTACCCAGTGACGAGGAAGTGGAACGAAATCCAAGGAGCAGATCGGCTAAAATGAGAGTGGCGGCTAAAAAAAGATAGACCAGATTGCGGTGATTGTGTTGCCTGTTGTAGAAAGCTGTTCAAATAAAAGTTGCAAGTCAAGATTCGAGAGCTGCTTTTTATTCCTGGCGCGGTTATGTCTATTCAGTGTTTGCTGATCTGTACCTCGAAGTGCTTAGATCGTGCAATACTCGAAATTACCAGATACTGCAATTCAGCATAAGTCGCATTGCAAACCATGCATGTTAACCATCATAAACTGCTTTAAAAGATGAATTAAAACTGACAATATATAATTTAATACAATAAATATCACTTCTTAAGTTATAACTTTTGACATTCAATTGAATTGACTTTGTTACCGAGGATCTTCATTGGTTACGGATATAATGAACCCATCGACAAACAATTTCGTGAAACTCAGTCTGGCTGACGTTATAGCAGTATAAAATGGATGAGGCGAATCTGAAGAAAAATTCAGTGGTTATTGAAATAAATCAAACGATAGGTAGACTTTCGCGCACCAGAGATAAACGTCACGTTTTACAGCGAGCTTTCCATTCTTTATGGCAGCATTACTTGTGGAATTGCCAAATCTGATCGTGACTGCACTCGTTTGACCGTGACGTTTCTCGTGCAAGTCCAACTGGTATATCGGCATAAGTTTGCAAGGCGTGAACGTTCAGCAGATGGTCCACATAATGGCAGCTTCACCACTATATAAACGCCACTGCTGCAAACTGGAAATCATCAAACGGCATTCCAAGTTCCAGCAATGTACAGCAAAGTAAGCTGAATATATCAGATTGGCAATTTTTAACCTCAATTTTCAACAACTAAACTTTTAAAGGTATTCATCCTTTTTACCATCGTCGGTATCGTTACCGCGAAACCGCAGCAGTACGGATCCGCCGGTGCGTCGGCAGGGAACACTGGTGGCTACGCTGCAGCGGGAAACCTTGGCCAGGGATCGGCTGGATACCAATCAGGAGCTGAAAACTACGGCCAGGGAGCCAACGACTTGGTAATTCAAAAGCCAACTCAAGTACTGAAAGTAGACCTTAGAATTCAACACTATCTAAGATGATTTAGGTTCGTTCTCTTATGTGTCGTGTAACAGTTATATTAAGTTGTATAGTATGATATGCATTAAGTTATATAACTATATTACGATATGCACGGGCGATATATTTAAAGTGCTGTGATATTCACCGCTAATAGGGACCTGGAATGCCCTATCAGTTTGACTGGCAAGTCAACGATCCGCTGTACGGTTCCAACTACGGACACACGCAGCAGAGCGACGGGACCAACGTCAACGGCCGCTACTTTGTCCAGCTTCCGGACGGAAGGCTCCAGACCGTCATCTTCAAATCGGATCCTTACACGGGATTCCAGGCCGACGTTCAGTACCAGGGAGAAGCCAAGTACCCGGCACCTAGCAGCTACGGCAATGAAGGAGGCTACCCTGCAGGAGGGCAAGCTGCTCCTTCTGCCGGTGGTCAGACTTACGGTCGCTAAAACACTGCTTTAATCTTATCAGTTCCATTTAAACGATTATACTTTACGGCTGCGCCGTATTATTGTAGGGACAAAAGTTAATTACACTATGAAGCATTATTGGAGTTTATTATTTTCCCCAATTACTTCTAAATGAGGAAAAGAGAAGCGCGACGGTGACAACAAACGAAGATGGTCATGTTTTGAGTGTTACAAATTCGGTCGGAAGCGACGTGCGAATAAGAATTGTGAGATTCCTGTTCAATACTTCGAGCCCGGCTACATGACCGAACCAGTAAATCACCAATCCAGGACCAAATCTGCAAAAGATAAATATCTCAGGTTTAACTACGAAGAAAAACGAATATGTATACGCTTTACCTGTTGTGATAACTAGACAGTTGATCCCTGATGTAGCCCTGATGATTTTCTTCATCGCCAAACAAGGCTTTGCTCTCAATCCAGTTTATTACTTGGCCCTCAATGGCTATACGTAAATTTCGACAGATTAAAGAAAACGACGGGGAATCGATAGACAGGCGTTATACCAATGGGTATTTCCAATTTGATGTCGGGGGTTTTGTCGTAGCCCTTGCTGCGCAGTTGATCTTCGTGGAGGAACGTTACTCCCAGTTGCTGGAGTTCCCTTCTCAGCTTCAGCTCGTACTCGTTTCCGACAGACCTGTGGTCAAAACCAGATTTAAAAAAAAGCCCCTGCATTTAATGTTTAAGTATGGAAACCTACTGTCTGATGGAATCGGCTAACGGTCCATAGACGTCATCTTCTAGTATGCACTGGAACAAGAAAGTGCTAATAAAGTTGTGATATAAACAGTACCATATCTTGTTTTACCAGATACACTTCGACGGCGAGATCGCGATCCAGAATCAGTGCCGTGTTTTTCATTAGTGAGCTGATGTACTGTCGTGACGGTCCTATTAATTTTTTAAGTCAACATTTATTTTTACTGTTATTATCAGGGTTGTGCGATATCCACTTTTTGGCATATCGATATTTTCGATACGATATATCGAATGGGAATAAAAAAATATCGTATCGGTAAAAATATCGATACTCAAATTTCAAAGTATCGAAAAAANATCGATAAAAATATCGATATTCGTAGAAATTTATCGATATTCTGATACGATATATCGGTTTGCCTTTCTAAAAAATCGATATCGGTCATTTTTCGATATTCAAAAATCCGTTTCGATACGATATTCGATACGATATATCGAGCCAAAAATCATCGATATATCGATGATTCGATATCGATATCGATATATCGGTACAACCCTGGTTATTATATAATTATACTATTATTTATCATTAACAGTTATTTCATCTTTTACATACCATCCTTGTCATCCGGTCTTTGCAAATGTCGCTCCAGGATCACTCGTGCTAAAAGCGCGGGAGAAAGGCCCGTCTGGTGTGACAGTCGCAGCAAAATTCCTGGTTCCTCATTAGCCTGTACCGCGTGCAAGTAGCTACAACAACAACGCATCATAAGGGCTTGATCAGCATGTTCACATATATATATAGAGAGAGACTAACGTTTTGTACAGACTGTCGACAGATTCAGACGAGGTGAGTCTGGCATGCACGCTCCTGGTATATCGCTGCTGTTCTTGCGCCAAGATACTAGCAATGGTCCCCGATGGTATTCTGTAAACAAAAGATTCGTTGGTTGACAAATGCCAGTTGGTTTATTAACTAACTTAAAACAAAATACTGACTCTGGATGTCCCTTAAGAAGAGCTTCGTATCGTCTCCTAGGCGATAGCAGCTTTATTTCATCTATAAGGTTTCTATACGCTAATTTGCTTAAAACTAACATGATTGACCGCTTGCTCGGTATCTGAATTCAACCGAAATCTGGCGACGAGAGATTTTGAATAATTTGAATAGCCTGACATAAAGAAAAGGCCGTCGACAATAATAAACAACAACGCCATCTGGTATGGTCTTCTTATCAACTAACGCGCTATTCATTAACATTATTTAATATAAATACATATTTAATTAGTTTAGGATAAAAAAATTCTATTCAGTAAAAATATTTTAAAATAATTTACTCCATTTTAAATTAATGAGTAAATTAAACGGAGAAGTTATAATAATAGCAATCGAGTAAATCTGTACTGTTCAATTTGTATTTCGTACGATTCCTGTTTAGCAGCGATCCGGATATCATTCTGTTTACACTATTGTTTTGAATTCGTTAAATTACTCATCATTTTAATTAAGTACTTAATATCCTTCTTCGTCAAGGAAAAAACAGTTACCTAAGGAATGCCTTCAGCGGATGTAGAAAGACTTCAACTCTCTTTTTCTACAGGTAGATAACAAGACTTAATTTTAATTTAAAGATTATTAATGACATTAGTATATAGCACAAAATATGGCTTAACTATACACCGTATTGCAATTATGCAGAGATCAAACATATGATGTATGGTTTTGGAGACAGCCCGTCACCACTGAAGGAATCGGTCGAACTCGTCGAAAGGATCGTTCGTCAGCAGTTGGGCCACATCGTCAACCTAGCGACGGAATGCGCGGTTTACCGTAACAGCAAGGCGCTCGGTTTAGAAGACTTCTTATTCCTGCTCAGACACAACCATGTTAAACTGAGGCGGTTCTGCAAATATTTAGGTGAGTATAGTGGTAAAACCAGGGTTGTCCAATAAACTGATGTCAGTATCAAAATTAATATCAATATATAGTATCGCTTGTATCAGTATCAGGAAACTATGATACCGAACAACCCTGACTAACACTGTTCTCATTTCTTCAACTATCTGAACAGTATTTACGAGCATTAAAACGTCTGAAATTTCAATATCCATGTCAAAATTCTTAACGAGAGACTGGTTCAATTCTTTCAGTTTAAGGAATTTATACGATATTGATTAAAACTGTCATTTAGTTAACGAGCTCCATTACCACTAGCTGTTCTCGATTTGAAACGGAGTATGGCCAAAACGTCAACATCATCAAAAGAAGACCCTGATTTGGAGCTGGTAGGTCTTTCGTCTGCCATCTCCGAGAGCAAACGACTCCAAAGTTGCCTTTCGTTCTTGAAGAACTTGGACCCCAGTGGGCTTCTGGCCAGAGTTGCAGATCCACATTCGGAATGTCCATCACTGGAGGAGCAAATTAAGGAGCGAGAGTCCCGCATTGAGAAAATGACCAACGAAATGGACGTGCACCAGTACCTTGAATTCTCTCGGGTAATCAAGTAGAAATTTTTTAATATAGTAAACAGTTTCATGTGGATTCTACTTGTCAAACAGATACGCCAGAGTTCGTTCAGCAAAAAGAATACCAGCACAAAGTTTCGTGAATGGCTTCAGGACGGCATCGAACTTCCCGACATCAAGATAGGCTCACTCTCGTGGGAGATACTGAGTTACATGGCGTATGAAACGGTGGCGCAGATTGTCGATTTGTGTCTCTTGGTACGGCGCGACATGTTAGCCGGGCATCTGGTCGATGACGTGCAGCGTAACATTGCACCGCGGTCCCTCGTCCAAAATTCTTCGTTGTCTCAGGTCAGTTTTTGTCAACGTCATTAGCCCTGTAGACCATTTAATTTTTTTCTTGTAATTTTTCAGTTCACTTGGAGTACTGTTGTGAAACCCATACAAGTGGCCGAGATTCAAGAGGCCATGCTAAGATTCAGTTCCCAAAACTCCGCCGTTTCCCCGTTCACCAGAAACTACTGTCTACCTGAACGGACCAGAGTGCTGGCTTTGTAAAAACTCTAATAATTACGAAATTAATACACGCTAAAACATTTACAAACATCAGTGTAATTAAGAAATATAAAAAAATTGTTCAGGTTAAAAAAAAAACAGAATTATATTGTGTTACATTTGATAAATAAATACTGTTTTATAATATTCATATTTACAAGATTTAACCTTATTTAATGTCCGTGTAGGAGTTCTGCAATGTAAAGCATTAAAGCTGGCATAAAACTGGGCATTTCGGTAGTCGCACCATTAGAACTGTGATATCTGTACAAGCACTTATGTTTATAATATAAAATCTGTAGGAATAGCCTAGAGCAAATTAAACGGGTTCTAAACGGTTAGAAATTATGATCATTTCTACACTTTAGGATTTCTTTTGACGGAACTAACAATTCAATTCAAAGGAAACTCTAAGAGTAGATTAAGTAGTATTAGTTTTGACTTCAGTATTTTTTTGGTTGCTATATCTTTGATAGAGGAGGAGCAATAGCAATTAACATCCTCACCAAGAACCCCTTTTTATTTCTCTAGCCTTTTCATATCATGTGTTGTACATATACATATGTCTACTATTACAATATAAATAAAAATACTTCTATATCACTGTATCTATATATATTTTAATACATGCTTCCATTATAAATTATGTCGAGGCCTGAAGAAAAGTCTCCAGGATGGAAAAAAAGCCATGAATCTGTCGCTTCTTGCCGTTCAGCAACAACCTGCACTGATGTTTACATTTTCCAACTCGAGACATGGACCGACACGATCTGGAACCTTTTAAAGCACGGTTTAAATACTATAAGAGAAGAAATCCTCCACCTGATTTCTCAACAGTTCTAAACTTTCACGCGTTGCGTGATGTACAGGAACAGCGTGCAAAGGTAAAGGCACCGTGTCACTCGCTAAGAATAAATCTAATTAACTTGAGTTGTTAATCACAGTAATAGAAATGGCCTAACGCAAGTTGTACTATGATTATCTCAGTAAGTGCTTAAATCAATATAACTAGCTGCCTATATTATATTCTGATAAAGTTTGACGTTTTGTCACTGGAATGCAAAGTTGTAGCGCTCTACTTGTTCGCGTTACATTAAACTCAAGCAATTATTTTATAGTTACCTCGGATTAACTGTAGATGAGATAGATCTCTGCTATCCCATCTAAATTAAAAAAATAGATGATTTACGGTTACGGTATTGCTGTCTAATGAACTGAGTAAGTGAATATAGATATTAGCTGTCAAGCTGATGTGTGCAGTATGTATAATGTTACAGTTTCATTCTGTTTTTTCCTAACTTCAGGGCATTGAAAAAATAGAACTACACAAGACCACAACTGCAGCTGGTGGATTCACAAAGGATCCCACGCAATGGGAAGCGTTCACAGTCCATTCTCACCCAGGTACCTAACATACCTGCCTCTGCACTCAGCATTTTTCAAAAAAGACTGTTTTAAACCAACAGGTTTTATATTTATAAAGAATCCCTTCACGCAGCAAGGACAGGAGTACTGGATCGATCAGTGTCTCGACCGCTATCCCCGCAAGCCGAATCCCTCAAACCTCGACAGTTTAATGCCCGTGGACCAGACGTGGCCGTGGAGCGAGGATGGTTATCGGTAATCAGTACCGTAGATATTCTCGATATAATTTTGATTTATTCTCCATTATCCCGGGAAAGAAAGCCGCAGGATTCTTGCAAGGTTTTAGAAAGGCTACGATGGGTTACGCTTGGCCATCATCACAACTGGGACACCAAAGTATGATACCTTTATTAATGACGTGTTAAACGATGAACGAAATCTTTGTTGAAAGGAATATGACGAACACTTTAAAGGAGATTTCCCCAGTGACTTGGCGCAGTTATCAGCACACGTTGGCCGCAGTATTGGCGTCGAGAATTACACAGCAGAAGCTGCCATTGTGAATTACTACTCGATGGATTCGTGCATCAACGGTCACACGGACCACTCGGAAAGGAACTTGGACGCGCCTCTAATATCATTTAGTTTCGGACAGTCCGCCGTCTTCCTGCTGGGTGGCCTAACCAAGTCCGTGGAACCACTTGCTGTTCTCATTAAAAGCGGAGATATCGTTATCATGGCTGGAGAATCACGGCTGAGCTATCACGCCGTACCGCGCATTGTCCATGATCCTGATTTTTCATGTCCAGGTGAGGTAGCACAAGTATTTAAACTATCTGTAAGTTATAAATTAATGTATCATTTAAAACCAGGGAAATGGAGCGAACAGATGAAGGTCACCAGGCTGAACATGAATGTCCGACAAGTGAACCATTTATGACGTTCATACGATTTTATTTAGTCAGTGAAACTTCTATTTACCTTATCTCTGCATCTATGGAAAACAAGAAGAGGAAAAGTTTACTTCATGACCTTTATTCATTTAGCCAAACCACGGAAAATATTTACTGGTTAGGCAGTTTTCAATGAAGATTTACTTTTAGACAAGAACATGTCAAGGTATATTAGGTCGGATGGTTGTTAAAGCTAGTGGATCCGGCTTGCTATTGTTGTCTGGAAAATGCACATGCTCAAGGCTACAATAGCTGCGATAGTCGTATACTTCACTACTGATTCACCATACCACACAAGAAGCACTTACTAGTGTTACACAGATATCCTGAACAGCGTTACAAGAAAGCGGTTTTGGGACTTGAAGCAAAAGTACGCAGCTCCTACACAAGTATAATAGTAGTTTTTAGTGTAAGTATCATTATAAGTTAACTTTGGCAAACTGGGGGAGAGAACAAAACCGGACTGTTTTGCACTTTGCACACTTGTGTCAGCCCTACATGGATTTTTCGCGTTTCAATATGCCAGCTCGACCCGTCCTCACTGGAGATGTCGTTTTAGTTTTGTTGGCCGTCCACGCCAGGTCAAAGGTTACGACACGTGAACCTGCGGCGCTGCTGCTGTTGTCCTCTTCCGTTTTCTTGCGGGACAAGGCCGGCCGGTTGATGGCCAAATGGCAAGCTTCTCTTAGTAGACTCAGTCCTTTGGAAGCCGAAGACAGGGTAAGATCCCTCGGGGCTTGGCAACGACCCAACAGAAAATGACAGCAGGGCGCCTGTCTCACGTACTGGATGAGAATATCCTCGAGGTCCTTCTCGCTAATGAAACAAGGTTAGAACCGTTTCTTCTTGTACTGAACAACAGACTAGGTTTTACCCGGCAGTGCTCAAGAAGTGCGACCAGAGTTGACTGTCGACAGACTGAGCTTTCAGTCCTTCGCAGTCTGGTCGATGGGTAGTCGCCGCTTGTAAGGGATCGCGCTCGTAACGGTCGATAAATTCACATAGTTTGCTCGAGATGACAGCTACCCGATCTCTACTGGCCATTCTCTTTGTTGGGCTCTGGGCGGAAAGAAACAACATGGACATTTACTAGCAATTCAATGGTATAAGCTTATCAATGGTAAATGAACCAACCTTGGCCGGTGATGCCGCTCGCTGCCTGGTCGGAACGCCAGCAATCTTTTGAAGGAACTTCTCAATCAAATCGAGTTGCCACTCAGCATCGGAAGCTGTTTCTACAATAGGCAGTCGCTGCAGGACAAAGCGTAAATAACGACCAAATCCACTTCGGGCTTGCTCCATGCTAATCAACCGCCGGAAACGAAAACAGGTTAGATGGTAATTACTAATTCTGCTTTTTGTTATACAAATGAGGTAAACCTGAGAGTATGTTTGCTCTCTTCTAGCAGCTTGCATAAATCCTCTTTGGTCTGGGTTAGCGAGCTACCGTTCATATTTGATGAGTTCATCGAGAGGAGCGACCCTATAGGAGAGATCAATGCGACACATTACAACCACTTGTCCGTGTTGAAAGATCAGAATTAAATTAAGCTAGTATTTAGACCAGCACTACAATGTAACTATCCAATTGTTTACTCTCCTCAGACATTTTTACTTAAAACAGTCTTTTACATGCCATTTCTTAATGTGTGTGACAAGTCATTTGATGATAGTAACTAATCGCAATACCGTTAGGCTCGGTGAGAACATTCTGCAGGACGGCCTGCTCGTACAGGGACGGTGGACTTAATTTCAAATCGTCCGGTTCGGAATCTTCGTTGAATGACTTCCAGCCGCGGTACAGAGTCGTGGAAGCCGCGCTCACCGATTGCCTCGCCTAAATGAAAACACGGGAATTATGAAGAGCTAATGAATTATTAAACTTAATTGCCCCGTTGACGTTCAACTTGAGTCTACGCAATGTCTTCTCATTGAAAACCTAAAGAGATCTTGCCAAGTACTTGCTTTAATGTATATTATATTTTACGTCTTTTATATCATTGACGATATTTGTACATATGCATTATTATAATATTATAAATATTTATTTATATTACATATCATGTCTATGAAATACCGTTTAATGTTTTGTTAACGTTGTCTGTATAATAAATTATGGCTTTTCGGC
>JAIQCU010001825.1:0-15736 GCA_022114935.1 Leptestheria dahalacensis
CGACATCGAGCTTCTTCGGCCGAGGAAAGTAGAAGAAGACTCGAACCTGGAGAATATCTGCGATATTCAAGCGCCCATATCGATCTACTGTTACTGCGACAGTCTTTCTCTATCAGATGCAACCGCCGCCACCTGCTACGTGTTCAACCAAACCGACTCGACAAGCCCCTGGTTACACTTTCGCAGTCAACCCAACATTACAGAGTTGACTTTGAACCTGCGTCCTCAGGGAACCTTGGCAAGCATACCTCAGACTGCTCTGAAAGCCTTGCAGATCCTGAAGAAGTTCAAAATCACCGGCGCTGAGATCAAGAATATCGAAAGTGATTCCTTTCCACCAAGTTTAGAGGCTCTAACCGAGCTGGATTTGGCTGACAATCAGATAGAAACCATCCAAAGGGACAGTTTTGCTACAATCAGCAACTTGAAATCACTTTTCCTAAACGACAACAGTTTAAAAGTGTTGCAGAAGGGTCAGTTCAGTCAGCTACTGAATCTAGAGATGCTGCTACTGAACTCGAACATGATCAGTCAACTAGAAGACGGCGTTTTTACCGACTTGGAAAACCTTGTGGAGCTCAATCTGGAAAAGAACGTTATCACCGCCTTGACAACGAGGACATTCGAAGGTCTTTCTAACCTGCAGACTCTGCTGCTGCAGAAGAACTCCTTGCAAATCATAGCAGACGACACGTTCGTTCACGTTCCCAAATTAAGACGACTGAATCTCAGATCAAATCAGATCGAGGTTCTCGGCAACAGGGCTTTCTACGGCCTCAGTGAGCTACAGGATTTGAATCTGCAAGAGAACCAGGTTCACCAGATTGGAGAATCTACGTGGAGAGGACTTTCAGCATTATTTTATCTCAACTTGCGGGATAATAAGATGTCGATTCTTAACGAAACAGCTTTCAGTCCGATCTGGGAAAACCTGCTGAACGAATCCATGAGCTTCTTCGTAGAAGGTACTACCAAAGTTTAAAACTTCCCGCCATTTTACATCTCTGAATAACAAATGAAGAGCGCTAGCCGCAACTGTTTGCTTGAAAGTTGGAAGACTGTTTAAATCTATCATACATACTACGTTTTCGTACATAGCCATAGGGTAAAAGCCAAGCCAGTTACTGTCTACTTTGATACTCAGTCAGGTTTAAACAATATCATCTTGACGCTTGTTTTTAGGTAACCCCATGGAATGTAGCTGTCAAGTCAAATGGCTAAAGGTTCTAAGGAGTTCTTCACAAAGTATGCCGTTGCAAGCGTCGTTGGACAGCCTCCACTGTGAAAAGCAGCTACAGGGTCTTGTAGATTACCTCGAAGCTAACTGCTCCGACAATTCAACTACAACAGAAGTGCAGCCAACTACTATCCTCACTACAACTATCCTTACCACTAGCCCTATTAGTACAACTATTAATACTAGTACTGCTAGCACTACAACTACAGAGGAAACCCTAACTTCTTCAGTGTCTTCAAGTACTGCTACCCAATCCGCTACCTCCGGTTCGACACCCGCTGAAGCTACAGCAGTTCCCGCTAACCCTCTTCCAGCAACTCAAGTTCCGGAAGACGCTAACATAACAGCGACAAATCTGCATTCTGCAAATCGCGACAGTAAGAATCTAAGGACAGATTCCAAGTATCACGATGACTTTTTGCAGAAGGATGCGGTAGTGGTACTTCCCGAACCGACGGCCGTTACGGACAAGCGTTCAAACCAAGTGACAGCTGATAGAATTGCGCAGAATAGTTCGTCTGCAGCGGACACTTTCCGAACTAATGTCACCTGCGTTCGGCTTCTGCTTCTCTTTTCTGTGTTGTTGATGCTTTAGGTCTGTTGCTTTTCTTTCCAAAGTAAAGTAATCAATGTAACACAACTCGTAACATCAAATATATATGTTTTCCATCGAACTTGTAATACCTCTGTTATAACAGCATGAGATCAAGTTACTGATCTTACGAATTAACGACCGAATTTTCGTTATTTTTTCTTGTAACATGTATTCATTTTGAAGCTACTTTATAAATTTTTGAACAAATATGTTAATTGTAACTTGCAATGTTATATTTTATCTGGAAAAAGTCAGTAAAATTAATATCGAATGTAAAATGTACATACCAGTATATGACACAATAATAATGGCATATACATTATTACAATTACAACATAAGTATGTACCATTCTAGCTTTCTTTTTAATTCATTGCACATTGCTTTAGACGAAAACTTTATCGCTTCTCTGCCTTTTGGCTAAGATCAAAGTGTAGTATCTGTTCTTATCAGCTTAATATCAGACGAAAACTTTCACTTTAAAAAGATCGCTGGAAGTAGTGTGAATTTGAGCGTTAGAGGGCGTTCGACTGCAACAATGTTTACACGTCATTGCGAGCTGCCGAACTAAAAGCTCGACGAACCAGGTGGTTTGGAAGCAAAACGTACTAAAACAAAAATGGTCTTACTGGAAAATGATGCGGTATTTACCTCAATTAGCTGTTATTTGACTAACGTACCGTTGCCTAGCTAATCAGACCATCTTGTTCATAGTTTCTGACGGCGCTCACTCTGATGTACCAAAAGTCGCGTACCTCAGGATCTGTGTTTCTCACGCTTAAAGCATGTAAGTCTACTTTTGTGAAGTCAGTTTGCTTTAGCAGGTCCGGAAAGCTGTGCTTATACTTGTGCAGCTGTTGTTGTCAAAATCCTCTGTTCGTTATGAAGACACTATTGAAATTGCATTGGTCTCGTCGTGTTTTACAGACGACGGGAAGACGAAGCCTACTCCCCGGGACGAGAGCAAAATCCCAGAGCCTGAAGGAAACTACACTCTGATCAGGGCGACACTCCGCAGCAAGAAAATAAGTACAGTGGTAAGTGGGTGTATTACGTTAAACATTGCCGTTTTTATCTGTTTATGTCTACTTTTACGGTAATATATGTTGAAGTAATGCTTAATGTGTATGTTAAACATAGATGTTATCGTGTGTTCGTGTCTACTATATTACAGTCAAACCTTCCATTTACATTATTACATGCTGAAGTAGGCTATTTATGAGTTAACAATGTTGGTAATGTAATTTCAGGTCAACGCAGAAGGTCTAATCAAGTTCCAGGCGGCCTTTAGCAACGTGCTGCGCAGTAACATGGACGGACTGAAGAAACAGAAAAAATCCAAATCCAAGGGAAACAAAGCGACTCAATAAAGACAAACATCTTCATATATAATAAACTTTTCTCCTTGTTCAGTTTTGGCTGAATTTTCCTAACTTAACCACGACGTGATTAACTCGTTTTTGTCCCCAACTTGACTGACATTTCTTGTAACTGCAATGTCAGCTGTTCTGCGACAGAGGGCGACGACTGGGCCGTTGGCTCCGAGGTCAGTAATGCTAGCGGGAAGTACTGCAGCGCCACTTTGAGTCCCCCGCTGAGGACGAATACGTTCCCATAACCGCGTTCCATTAGGGTTGTGGCGGTCAACGGTGCTATAGTTTCGTCGTAATCGTACAGGATTATAACGCAGCCTTCCCGATTTTTCTGGGAAAGAAAACGCGTTTTTATATTTCTTGAACTAATTTAATGGAATGAGGTATTTTACGTAATAACGAAGAGCTGCAGACTCGAAGTGTGCTCCGTGCGTGAGTTTGGTTTTCGGGTAGTTTTCCGCGGTGATGATGCTCCCACGTCTGAATCCGTCCTCGTCTCTGACATCGAGAAGGAGGTAGGGTCGGGAGAAGCTGTCGCTGTAGGAAGGCTGAACCTCGCGTGTTATTTCTTCGTCAAATAAACTGCAATGATACATAAAGTTCCATCATGCTCGAGTCAACAAGTAAACTGCTTGTGTGACGACTTACTCCGACACTGTTCTTGCCGTCTTATTGTGAGATCCTGTCGTATGTTCATGGTTCACTGTTTCGAGACTCGTTTGCGGCCCAGGGGCGCTCTGTAGAAAGAGCGTTTCTGTTATCAGAGAAACGACGAGGGACAACTTAACCCTGCGGAATACTTCATCACCACGGAAACGGAAGCTCTTCTGCACGTTTTCCAAGTCTTCCTGCAGTTTTCCAAAGTGATAACCTATTTTTTTATAGATCAGATTCATTATTCATTGTTTACCATGGTAAACTGAAATACCAGTGTCAACTTTTGGCTTTGCATTCCTTATCCGAGCTGAAGCTCCTCTCTATGGAAGTAAAACATAGTTAGATACTATTTAGTAGACAAAATATTAAACTTAACGATTCGGAAATGTGTGCAGATGAGTGTATTAGATCACCTTTTGTGTGCCGTTTGTTCTAAAAGTTGATGCTGAATTTGTAATAGCAGCTCTCTCTGTAATATCCGGCGTGCTATTCCGCACAGAATATTTTAATTTACTATAAAGTGGGGTTGACATGGTTCTCAGATTAAAATTCGGTTCTTGAATAAAAGAATGTACTTGTTTTGTTTAGCATAAATTCCAGCGGTTGCTATGGTGACCAAATTTTTGAAAAAGCGGCGTTGCCGTTCTTTTTTAACATTTCAAACGGAATTCATGAAGATTAATTGACTAATAGCAAAAACTAGGAATTCAACCATAGGTTAATCAATAGTCCAATAATGTATTTTAAAAGGCTATTTTTTTCATCAGCTGTGTATTTATTACAACTTTGATTGCTTGTATTGCAGTTTCCTGTTTATTAATTAGACTACGTGACGTCGTCCCAGGCCTCACTTCCGGTGCCGATTTTGTTTCGAGAGCGTCGAGAAGCGCGACTTCTAGCTTTTTCACCAGTTTCCATTAACGTGACAATGTCTGGACGTGGAAAAGGAGGTAAGTCTTCGATAGATACTGTGGAAAACAAGCATGTTTTTACCTGCACAGTGTTATCACATGCAGTGCCCGATATTAATGGAAATTCACGTTGCTAATGGCTTTGTTTACATTGTTTAATCCCTGTTTTCCCTCCATTTCGTCCTGCAAAACAATTAGGTAAAGTCAAGGCCAAGGCTAAGTCGCGTTCCAATCGCGCCGGACTTCAGTTCCCTGTCGGTCGTATCCACCGCATGCTCCGTAAGGGCAACTATGCTGAACGTGTCGGAGCTGGCGCCCCTGTGTACTTGGCTGCCGTCATGGAGTACCTGGCCGCCGAAGTTCTCGAGTTGGCGGGAAACGCTGCCCGCGATAACAAGAAGACGAGGTTAGTTGCGATACGCACCGCCTTCTGTTATAATAAAGAAATCTGATTGGACGAAAGCTGCTAACGTGTTGTTTGTACCTCGCAGAATCATTCCGCGACACTTGCAGCTGGCAATCCGCAACGACGAAGAACTGAACAAACTACTGTCCGGTGTAACTATTGCTCAGGGTGGTGTCTTACCCAACATTCAGGCCGTCTTGCTGCCCAAGAAGACCGAGTCGACGGGACCTCCTTCAAAGTCCAAGGGCCAGTCACAAGAATATTAATGAAGCATATGTGTTCTTAAATATTTTTTTTTGAAAAAAAACTAACCGGCCTCTCAGTGACTTTCTCTTCTGTACCAACATGTCGAAATTTGATGTTTTACTCGGTCCGTCTGCTTTTCCTTTTTCTGAGCTGAAATTTTCTGACAAATACACGAGTTTCATTGAATATAATAAAAAAAATCTTCCTTTTTTTTAACTTTTTAAGAGATTTCGGACCTTTTCAATAAGACGCGATTCAGATACTATTTCTATGGTGATACGAAGTTTTTTCAAGTTACCTAATCAGTATGTACGTCGACAGCCAGTAAATTACAATCGAGTGAATGTTATAATATAGGTAGGACTGATGGGTAGCTAGAATATGAATCTCTGTACTCCTTTGTCAATCAATAAATTTATGCGAAAGACCTAAATGAAATTCAATCGTCTCCCTTTGGTTAACTCGGTGTTGACTTCGTTCAACTTGGTTTTATCAGGTAGTTTTTTCCTCAAAGTCGATGAAATCAACACGGAAAGAATAAACCGGACTGTGTATCATCCGTGTAATCGTTTATTACAAAAACAGAGCAAGAGGCCCATGGGGTCAAACGATTTTTGCCCTTGGCCTTTTTATAAAGAAAAGACATTCTTGATTAAATATTGAAACACGTGGCATGTTAATTCGTCGAGATCTCTTCAAGTTTTCTGTATTCATTACTTCCGCCTACTTCAAGGAAGATTCGGATGACTGTGCTGCTTGTGAACCATCTGCAAGTGGAAGAAAACGGTAAGAGGAAACTGGAAGTGATCTTCAGTATTATTTTTTAAATATTGGATACTGTTCTATTTCTTACTCAGTGATTTATATATAATTTCAGTACTATTATACACGTATATCGCAACACGTTCTACAATTATCCTCCTCTAAACGAATGGGATTATCGCGTACCATACACCTGTTCCAGCACAGAGGAATAGCGCAGTAGTTGCAGCGCNCAGTCATTAATTCAAGTCACAACGTTTAATATTTAACTTAATTATTAATGTTGGTATTATTTTATGATCAACAAAGCTAGCGCGTCAGTACCGTCCGCTGGTTCGCTGGATAAGAGATCCACGGGATGGAGAAACCGGCTGGATGGAAGAACGTCTGAGCGCTGGCTGCTGCAGTCGACGACTGCGGTTCTCCACCGGCTGTTTGCGCAAAGCTTCGTGACAGATCAACGGCGGCGGACAGACCGGGATCACGTACCTCAACAGGAGCGCGGGCGAACGAGGCCAACGATATCTTGGCGGCGCACTCACTGGTTGGATGGATATCGATAAAAAAGGTAAATAAATGCTACCTTCTGTTACTGTCATGTCAATGTCACAGCAGGATCCGGTGCACACGATAATAAAACTACTAGTTAATTTAGTTTTATGCAATATTTTTTTTCTGAATTTAATTAATTAATGATTAACCTGGAACCCTGCCGTGGATTATCCTCGTCGTCAGCAGCTTCTTCCTCGGCTCTGATCTGCTCGAGCCTCTTGCGGTGCAAGATGTTCTCCAGGCTGACTTTGGCCTCTGTCGCCTGACGTCGCAACTGGGCCAGCAGACTCTGCAGAGTGGCGACTTGGTCCTCCAGCCTCTGCCGCTCGCCCGTTTTTGATTTAACCGACTCGTCCAGCGCCGCCCGCACGCTGTAGAACGACACCTCCAGCTTGGCCGAGATTGCGTCCTTGCGCGTCTGCGCTTTTTTCACTTCGTCTTGGGCGACTAGAATTTTTTTTGGGGAAAAAATAACATCATTTAACTGATACCACACAACATTATAATATATTAATAATCAAATGATGATAACTTGAAACAATTTAATTTAATAGCGAATACAACTTCAAAATAATTTAGTTAAGATTCAGTTAGTTGATTATTCTGTACACAAAGCAATATCCGTTTAACGCGATATTAATAAAAACATAATTACGAAATTTATATCGACATTAAATCGAGAAGATTAAGTAAATAATAACGATAAAAAGATAATAATAGTAATAGTAATAAATATAAAATATCACTAGCAAAACAACCATAATTACCGTCAATTCCGCTCTGAAGTAAACTGAGATCAGACAGAATCGGCTTTAACTGCTCTTCGGCGTCCTTGACATTCCTGTGGGCATCGGCGATCATTTTTGCCACGACGGGATCGCAAAAATCCCTGTTCTCCCTGCCTTTGATGACTAGCTGCATGTGGGCCACTTGACGGCAGCGCAGCTCCAGCATCTGCGAATCTTCGGCCCTCTGCTTATCGACCAGACTGTCGTTCAACTGATCCAAGCGCTGCTTCGACTGGTGCAGCAGGCCGGCCGCTTCCTCTTCCTCGGCTAAAAGCGGAGCCAGGGCGTTCCTGCGCGCTTCCAGCTCCTCCTCGATCTGGCGGATGGCCCGGTTGACCCCGTCGACAGCCGCGCGCTTCTCCTTCAGCCTGTTCTCCGTCTCTTTCCGTTGCCGAACGACTTCAGCGATTTTCTGACGACAGTCTTCTTCGGTGATCTCGTCGACGATCGCTCTGGATTCTGGTTTTCCGGTGCAATAAAGACAACAATAAGGAAATGAGCAAACAACCAGACGAACAACCACATGAATAAACAAACAAACAAACAAACAAAAGATGAGTAGACTCTTTTTTAGATCTGAACCGGTAAATTGTTATGGTGGTATCCCGTAAATCGACATGAGATTCTTTAGGTGATAACTAATAAAAGAGATTGCATCACAGCGTAATTAATTTTAGAACTAACGGGGTTATCACAATATACAAGTTAATAAATCAAATACGATTCCTGTTAAATTTAATTTTGACTTGATACGAAGATTTTAAGCGAATGATTCATTCCGGCAGCGGTCAGCCGTACCTTCAGCTGCACCAGCAGTCGTCTCCCGCGGTGGCATGATTCCACTCTCGGAAACGGGATCCGAGGGCGCGGTGGCATCGGTAGAAACAGCAGACTCGACAGGATTGTCCATTTGAGGCGCCACCAAAGCATCGTTCGCTGACCTCTACAGCCAATTCATAAGGAAAATTTAAAAAAACAACATCAAGATTACCTTATCAAATTAATGATTAATCAATTCAACCTTAAAATACATATATTTATAAAAACTGACCATTTCATTAGGAATAAAATTAACCATAATATAGAAATAATCAAAACACCAACAAGTGACACTTTGAATATAATCGGTGAATAATGCAAACCTGATTTGGACCTTCCGGACTTCCGTCCGCCGCCTCCCTCTCTGACTCGGTACCTAGAGACACAAACGCAATTAGCTTTTTAGTTACTTTCACATTCATTCATTTTATCCTCATCGTTCAAACTTAATGCTCATTAAAGTTTACACTTAATTTCTATTTTGCCATTGGCGCTGACGATGAAATGTTAATGATAAAAATCACATTTCTAACGGTCAAGTAGAGGATGGACGACGATTACTTTTTTCAGCTTCAACCAGAGTAGACCGTTCCTGCGGACTCGACTCGGCAGTGGAAACCGCACCCGGGTTCTGCTGTTGGACCTCGGCAGGCGGCGGAGGATGACCGCAGTGCTCTTCCTAAATCAATCAAAGATTGTTTACTAATCGAGCGACTGAAATTTCGGACTTCAGCATTACTGTGGTCGGAGGAATGGCCAACGTCCCGAGCGATCCTTGAATGACTTTTTCAGCCGCGCCTTTGCAAAATGAAACGCACATACATTACTGATTTTGTTTATATATATAATCTATTCTAATTAATTAAATTAAATCAAAGCCAACAAATCAAAAGCGGGTAACAAAAATAGAAACAAACCTTCTTTCGAGATTCCTTCCGGACTTGGCACCTTGCTGAGGCTAGCGACGGATTCTTCGGCAGGAGCGTCGACCTGACTGACCTACGGTATTCATTAATTATTATTAAGGATTATATCAACTTAAATTATGTTTTAAGTTACGCTGGCAGAGGTACTAGCGGTTTCGACAGGCGAAGTACAGGGCAATTCTGCAATGGCCGATGCACGAGACCTTCGGCGTTTCTTGTTCTTGGCACCTGATAAATAGTTGCATTAATTAATTCATAAGTAACAGGATTCCTCCATTAAGACTTGCATTGCAACTTCTCACTTTCAACAGGTTCAGCTGGTTGATCAGTTGCCTCAGACTGCGCGAGATGTTCCCGACTGGAATTCTTGGACTCTTTCTGTAGACCCAAATAAATGATGAAATTCACAGATGAAAATGGAAAATGAATTATATTGGGTAACGTATTCACCAGCACTTGACGCGTGTTTGAAGAGGACTCGGCGCCATCACTGGAACCTTGTTTGAAAATTTAAATTTAAATTCAATGTTTAAAAAGTTAATTCAAGTTAAGAAATTAAGTTATTCTGACGATATTATTACTTTTTCGCTTCTTCTTCTTAGAGCTGCAGGTCTCGGCGTGTCCCGAGGCAGCAGACGTGGTTTCACGCTGCGAACTTCGACGTTTGTTCCTCTTGGCACCTTGCAGAGGAATGGAGTTCATTACCAAAATGAAAAACTGATAATTTTAACAAAGATCCCTAATATATTACAACTCTCATACTTTCATGTTTGGCGCCGACCAATGGGTCGGGACTCGGTCTCCTCGTAGTTTTCTCACGAAGTCTCTTCGACTGATTTGGCTGCCGTGCCTGACAATATTCAATGCTTTATTTTTTTTTATACTTAACATCTATTGGGAAACGGGCGGATACCTCGGCACGGACTGCACCGTCGGATCCGCGGGGCTTCCGGGTCTGCGTAGGAACGGGACCTCGGTCTTCTTCCGCATTTGGACTGTTTTGCTCGCTGCCATCTTGAAGAAAAATAGGGCCTGTGTTGCTTACAGATGCTGAAAATAGTCAAGTTGTATTTTAATTATACTAATTTTATTATAGTTATTATAGTATTTTTAAATTTTATTACAGCAATGCTCCTGTAATGTATAAACATGACAGAGTTTACAGTCGACATGACCAACACGGATTATTCGTACCGTTACAGTGAGGAGCTGACTCCGGTCCCATCACGCTGCGGTTTATGACAGCGGAACTGGCATTCAGGGCGTCTTCCAGGGAGAGCTCCGCAGGCGAGCTAGACTCTCTCATTAACCAAGCCGAGCTGTTGGCGGCAGGTCCCTTTTCCGTTGCAAAGGCACAATCTGTAACATAACGTTTCAGTATTGATAAACACAGCAGGGACGAAATGCACCGACTCACCCTCCTCGGAATGCAACTGTGGCGGACTTGTCGCCGAGTGCTCTCCAGCGGTGGGCCGCTGTGAGAACTTGGGGATTCTATAAGATCTCAGCAGTTTGAATTTGGACAAAGCAGCGGATGCTGGCTGCTCTGTGGGTGCATCGCATCTGTCGAGCAAGATTTTCGTCTTGTTCGACAGCAGCCTTTTTATTGTTTTCGACATGTTGCATCTGCTTGTTCAGATTGACAAAATATATACAAATATGAATAATTATTATAATTTGCAGCCAAGGGTATTTAGTTCGTAATTCGTACAATAAGGTATAACTAAACTGAAGTATTAAGTTATTAAGAAACAATGAGTTAAGTTAATTTTACGCACGTAAACATCAAAGCATGTAGATCAGATGCAACAACAGGGCAACCTGTTAGCTCTGCTCGCACATGGCCGCCGAGTTTGCCTGTTCAAAAACATTTCCCGTCCAATTACCAATCCCTCCTTCCCAGTGTATCCACTCGTCAGTTTGAAAAGTGCATTTAAGCTGTTGACCTTGAACTTTGACCTTTGACACTCGTCTTTGATAGAACCGCTACTTCATAGTTTTTAAACGGTATTCTTAAAATGCATTTTTTAAAAACGAGATTGATAATCCTGCACTGAGAACAAACAAGACATCTCGTTGACGTAGAAACACTGCGAATTTTATTAGTCTGCAGGTGCTTATCAACTTAGCCATTGGCTATATAGGACCGTAAAAACCTGAAGGGAAAAATTGTCGCCTAGTTCACTTATCATTTAAGGATTGTCACGTTGCGGAAAGAAATACCAAAATAAAACAAAGCGTAAATGAAAGACATGCCCGGCTTGGCAATCGATTAATTTCCAAAAAATAAAAACAGCCAGCGCGCACGTTTTCCCGCTTTATTTTTTACGACGACTTCTACATTGTGACGTCACGTCACGTGACTCTTCCATGGGGCTCCGTAGGCTTCACACACAGAAAAATCGACTTTCACTTTCACCGATCAGTTTTTGTTTCACTCTTTGTCATTAAACTTGAAGACATAAACTAGAAAAACCCAAGTTCTTCTTATGAATTTTAGAATAGCGAGAGAAATTATGTTGCATAATATACAAGCTCTATAGGTTTCTACAAGCATACGACAATCTCCACTCTTTTCGCCATGTAAATATCAACAAGGGGAGCAAATTACGACGGAGTATTTCTATTTTTGTAATGGACGGAATAGGGTCCGCTGTTTAGGCCAAACCGTCAAGATGGCGGACTCGATTGCGACTTGCGATGGCGACTTGATGATTGTGTCAGAACTTAGCGTATGGTTTAGAAGTCTCATTTCGGTAAAGTGCAATTGTGTGTAGGGTTTAGATTCCATCCATGTTCCTGTTTTACCGCTTATAACTTGTTTAAAGTTATACGTTGGGAGTATTCAGAGTTATAAATACCATCACCGATCAACGATTCAGATGGTTAAAATAATCAAAAGCACTTGATTCAAGTTACATCAAATCTGCATGGTTCTCCTTAGTGTACGGTACGTCGGTCGGTCAGCGATTTCACCTGAAACTTTATGGTAATTATGTTAAGTGGAATAGGGTCCAATACCGATGCAGCACGATGATTGCATTCAAATGCAAGGTGCGGAAACTTAAATGAACTTCTAAACAAGTTCAAAGGCGAGCAGAGTGGCATTGACTACATCAACGTACGAGTCAGTTCCATCTTAAATCAAGGAGAATTTTATAATTTTTAAATCTTCCAAGCTATTTGAAGCAAAACCGGGTCAACAGTTCGAACTTTCTTCTCAAACGGCACGGAAAAATCTCTGTTATACGAGCAGCGATGTTATCTATTTGTGATAAAATTCATGAACAATTCGGTCAGTGTCACGTAAATTTGTGGAAATTCATGAATGTCATGACAGAACCCGAATGGTATTTGTAACGATTTCGGACGTTGTTTTAGTAAATTAGGAAATTGGGATTAGACGAGTGTTACGGACGATCGGTTGGAAAACGAACGAAGATACTCAAGATCTGATAGGAATTGCGAAAACACTGACAACCCATGAACTTGTGAAAATTTTGATCAAATTTTATTCGAAAGCCAAGAAAGTGGACCTTAAAACTGTAAACACTGAGCAAATAAAATTAAAATATACAAAATTAAACATAGTGATGGTTAAGTTCCGTTAATTTGAAATCGGGAAATTTCTGTTGTTTATTTTTAAAATAAATTCTTATACTTTCGTTAAAAAAAATTATTCTTGATATTCGAGTCTGCATAAAAATCAAATCTAGATTGTAGTTTTATAGGTTTAATTTCAGGTGCATAAAATTAACTTTAATTACGGTTTTTGCTGTTGGTTGTACTGTTTTGAATGATGAATTAAGCATTGTGCTAAAGTGTATTTATATGACCATATATAGTCGTATGTAGAATGTTGTAATATGGCGCCCCCGTTCGCATATTATCAGATCTTAACCGGCCCCAGAACCCCATAGCTGTCCTTTTATCTATCTACCTACCTATCTACCTATCTATCTATCTTTCTATCTGTCTGTCTATCGTATATCTATTTATCTATCTATCTATCTATCTGTCTATTTTTCGTTTGTTAACTCAGTTTTGCCTTCATGAATTAACTATTTTAAAGGATTAGATATGGATATGTTATACCTGATATACATCATGTATATTATTTATATAACCTAATATTTACCTAGGGTATTTCGGGAATATCTCCGCTACAGTTAGTTTTAAGAAAGACCTAGTATATATTTCTTCTTAGTTGACCATAGGCGATAGTTGTTCGGTCACAAGGGTGACTTACGGGAAGTGCTGAACATCTATATGGCAGTCGAAACCCTACATATTAACTGAGACAAACAACATAGTCGTACCCGGGCCTAAACGTTCGTTACACAGCCAAATTGTGCTGATACTAATTTTAACAGACTTTGGCCAACACAAAGATTTGCTAGAATGACGGGCTAATATAATAACAGTTTACTATTAACATATGAAGAGTAAGAAAAAAACTACAACGGTATCATCGGAGATATTCAACTATTAATCAAAACGGGTTAGCGATTACAGTAATGTTAGATTATTTGTATTAATTAAGTTTAGAAACTTCTTTTTATTAGATATCTCGTTCTCGTAATTGCAAAAACTGAGGAAATAATCGTGGAAAGAACATTTCAAGGGAAAATTGCTATCAGCTACACAGATATCTCAAAATATCACCCGTGTTCAACGCAGCGAATCGTTTACTTTTTCCAGCTTCGACTCCAGGTTTACTCTTTTACGCTAATTATAACGTGTTCCCATAATCAAACCTATGGGAATATCGCAAATTCAAAGAACTATTTTCTCTGTCTCCGATAGAAAAACAGGTTCAGTTCAATACAGAATAAAAGGCCGTTCACCGTTCAAGAGAAAGCGAGCGGCACTACATAAATATTATACAACCCGGGCCATTGATCAAACCCTAGAGTCAAATCTAGTGCTTTCGTGAGACAAATAACACATGATCTCAAAATAGTCCTAGGGGTGTGTTCTTTAAAACTCGGTTGTAAGAGTTTTATATCTTCCCGAGAAAAAAAAAATCATATTGTAACATGTTGGCGACTAGTCGATATGGATTAATATGAATGGACTTGTGATACTGCTAGACGTTTGAATGACAGTTGGACAACACACCTGTCAAGTACGGTCTCTAAACGTGAAATCTTCATTACATGTCGATAACATGTCGGGAGAGAGTCCATATAAGTCGTAAATCGTGGTTCGCTTTAAAACTATCGCAGCAGCAGTTTAGTTGCCAAGTATAAACTTGTTGAAATGACGTTTTTACAGGCAACTTTCAGTAGGCGGTTGGTTTGTCAGTGGGAAAAAACTCGATCCTCTGGCTTCCTAAACAGTAAAAGCGTCTGTTAAAAAGTGAACTATATCACGCAGCACAGCCCACTTTAGGCCAGAATCTCTTAATTGGGAAAACAGAGAAAGTTATTAAGGTAAAGAGATAACCGGTGAACAACTTTCTGCATAATAGGGATAGAGAAAGTGTCCTCACGAAAGGACATTTTATATATACATCTGAATAGGCGATAACCTGCTTTTGTCGGATATCTCGTCCACGTCATCAATAATATCCGCTGGGATCAGTTCAGCAGAGCTTCAAGCATGTTACAAGTCGGCGGAATAATTCGCATTCTGGGCTAGAATTCTAGTACAACTGCTAACGGGACAGGAAGCATGCCTGTGGCAATTCTCGTAGACTCATGGGGCCAAAGCGTTTCGAGGAAATATAGACATCGAACATTGCTGTTTAACCCCAAAAAGTTCGTGACTTTAGCTAAAGGGAAGAAAAATCGTTAAATCAGATCCCATATTAGTGTAGTTTGTTGTAATACGACGAGTTACGCCATGAGTTCTGCACATCAAGCATATTCTTAAGGTATCTATAGTACAAAAGTTGTTATCTCCATCACCCTCGTTTAATGTATACATGTAATGCAAGTTTTATGTAAACTAACTATTGTACCTAGTATTATACTGTATCTATTGTTTTCAAAGTAATTTTGTAGTTGCAAACTACTGGGTGGTATTATAGGGACGATTTTCACTGCGTTATGTTTCCCGGGTTTTCGTTTTGAAAATATATAGAAAAGAACAATAGCCAAGTTTCTGTTTTCGCACTTTTAAACGGAGTGTAATGATTCTTTATTCATACATATAATTAGTTTCGTCAATGGCGGAGTGCAGTAGAAAGTCCTTTGTACGCCTTCTCCCGTGAAAATGCGTCAGCTTAGAACGGTTAGAGTTAACCTTTTTTCCCCTCGCCTTTCTTTTCGTTAATTTTTGCCAGCAGAATTCGTGTCTTGATATCTGAGACAGCCAATTAAACGGTGTGATAACGTCATATTCTTCCGGGTATGAAATTTCAAAGGAGCAGAATTCTGGTTGAAAACTACTTTCACCAGCATACGTGCCGGGGTGGATGGTTAAATGAGATATAACTCGTTAGTGTGTACCAGAATGTCTG
>JAIQCU010001826.1:0-16180 GCA_022114935.1 Leptestheria dahalacensis
TCTCTCCGACGGTCTTTTAATGAAAAAGCCGCACGACTCGCGCTCTTTGCAGACTGTGATTCACCAAGTTCCACTCCAAATTCCACTTCAAGTTCCACCTCAAAAACCCCCTTTGTAAAAAAAAAGGTATCTTACCACGGCGAATTAACGTAAAATATGAAAGTTCTCTGAAACGAGTTTAAAAAGGGAGGAAGCAGGAAACCACAAAATCCCGTCGCACACCTTTTGTGTGTCTTGCCCAAAAGATTTTCAACTCAACTGTCGAAGGACCTTGACCCGAGTTTTCTGTTGTCAAAACTGTGAAAATGAAAACTGACCTTAGAAAACCAACGCTGCTGCACTGTGACACACACACACACACTAGATCCGGAAAAAGACGAAAAACATGAGAATAACACAAAAGCCAGAAACACACCCGAGAGGTTAAAACCGAATAAAACGCGCCGCAGAGAAAAGAAGACGCGAACTGCGTACCAGCGCTACGTTCGAACGTTTAAACTTTGGTCGGGCATAGTGCCTCCACCGGTAGCATTCTGATTGGAAGATAGATACAGCCAATCACGGCCTATTAACGAATTAACCAATCAGCATCGTCCTTTCAGAAATTGATTTGAAATCCGTTATTGCGATAGGCATATGACCTGATATTTTTAAAACAAAGTTTAACTGACTGCAAGAACCAGTTTCAAACGTGGAAGCACTGGAGAAAGAACAACGGCGCACCGGGACTTGCCATAGCCGCTTCAACAGAAATAAGAACTCCACGCTATAGCTGTTCGTTAGCCCCGCCTCCCGTACAACCGGGGTTCCTACTCGCCACTGAAGCGAGTACTGACTGAGATTGCCGGTATCCGGTTAATATTCTTGATACCATGAGTAATCGTCTTTGAAATGATTACAATATTTGAATTTTCCTTTTAAAGATATACAGGAATCGCTTCACTGCGATGATTAAAATCTAATTCAGTTTCCATTCTTGGTCGTATTGAGTACCGACTGATACTGCTGGTATCCGGTTACTACCCTTTGGTCCAACAAGTAATCGTCTTCAAAATGATTACAATATTGAAATTTTAACCAGTAATTCTTTCTAAGTAATATACATTATCAAGTAGCTTAGATAATATCGCAATTTCAATCGGTTATAATTAATTTCGATTGAAATATTTAAAATTTACCACAACAAATTCGAAGCTCGCCGCGTTAGTATTTCCCGATTTCAACAAAAGTAATCGGAAATCAGTTAGATTTACATATTTCAATCTAAAAAAAAACAATACAGGTTTTCGAGATAATTAAATTGGCTGATAATTCCTCAGCATTGAAATCGGCTCACTATAAAAACAATAGAATCCACGGCGGCCGTTAGATTTCGCCCCAGGGGTTTCCCGGTGCTATTCAGCCGCCGAGGGGCAAAAAGCACAGCGAGTCGCGATTGCAAGTATCCGGTTACTTTTACCACCTTTCTTTTTTTAACACCAAATATAATCGACTGCTGTAATTCTATTCACTTTTGATTAATTTATTATTAATTGCATTTACGTTAGTTGAATTTTGTGACGATCATTTTTTTTTAAATCTTATCAGCTGGACGCTCTATGATTGCCAGATAACCGGAACCGATTACAAGTAATCGTTTTATCGAAAAACGGATCCGGATCCTTAAATTTGTCTCAGTTACGGGCTTCTGTACACTTCCGTACTTTCCAAAAGCCCCCGGATGTGACTAGTTAGTTTCAATTTTTCTTCCTTTTATTTCGCGTCGTTCTCAAGGCTCTTCTAAATCGGATCATATGAAACCCGTCATGGTCGCTTTTTTTTTAAATCTCATAAATTTTCAGCAAAGGCAAAGGCTTTACAGAGCAAAGCTCACCTAGGTTTTGGAATACACTTCAATATGAAGATGTAGATGAGACAAGCTCGCCTGGCATCTGGAAAACATCAATCTAACCCAACCGGATTATAAGCTACGACCTCATAGTGCCTGCTGCCATGCTCGCCTAGGATATAGAATAAGGTCTTAAATAGATCAGAGTTACGTACAACCATGGCTAGATAAGCTCACATGGGGTTTAGAATAGCCTCTACATCACGGTTTCCGTTGGGACAAGCTCGCCTAAAGTTTAAAAGAGTACGACTAAACTAGGGCCTCGATCAGCCAAGCTCACCTAGGGTTTTGAAATAAAAAAGTCAAGCTCACCTAAGATATAGAACACTCAAACTCAACTATGGATTCAAAAAAACACGGTTGACAAGACTCGCAACTAGCTAAACTCACCTAGGTTTTAGAATAGCCTGTATACCAAGGTTTCAAATGAGACAAACTCGCCTAGTAGTTGGACGTTAAACCAACCCCTATACCTTCAGCTAATCTCACCTACACCTTCTAGTCAAGCTAAACCAAGGTTTCGAATGGAAAAGCCCAAGTTCACCTAGGATTTTGGATTAAATATTCAAACTCACCTAGGGTTTCAAATGTCAAACTTGACAAAGGTCTCGAAAAGCCAATCTACCTAGGGTTTCAAATCGAGTCGCCAAGCTCATCTAGGATACCGAAATAGTATCCAAGCTCACCTAGGCTTTAGTATATAGTCAAATTCAAATGTGGTCTCGAACAGTCCCGCTCACCTAGGGTTTTTAACTGAACAACCAAGGTCAGATAAGCTTCAGAATACTCAAGCTCGCACAACTTACAACTAGGAACTCGAACAGCTAGGCTCACCTACAGCCTATAGCCAAGGTCGCCTGGGGTATAGAACACCGTTGGCCGGTATTGTGCACCGCGGTCTTTATTTCCCAGTTCTCTCAAAAAAGGAGAAAAACGCCTGCGGTGTGCTGTCGACAGCGGACGGTCACGCTTTTTTCGTTCAGCGAGTCGTAAAAGTGCAAGAAGGTCTCGGCGAATCGGTTACCCAAACCCAGAGTTTCTCGTAGTAGACCAAGAAAACAGAAGGCAATTCAGTCCGTAGAAAACGGTTACGCGCCGCTGAATGAGTCACTTGTGCGTTGCATTCCCACGCTGGGCAGCGGCCAGATTATTGCACCCAAAACCCCTCCTGGGAAAACAACAATACACTTCCCCTGACAACCCCCCTACTCTTTGTATTGGGGAGAAAAAATCATCAATGGACGCGCATACCGCGTGACACAACAACAGACAAATCCCAACTCGAATGACACTCCTCCTACTTACTTCCGTATTGGTTACTCTTCAGCTATCACTGATTTTCAATTTTTAACACGCCAGCCATCTACCGGCAAATATTTGCATATCTCATGGGGTGTTGCACGGGTTTGTGTCATTCAGTTTATTTGGGAAATAATAAGAAACGGTGGACTGCTGTTCACGTTGAATACCAATTGACAACTTACCTTTAACAAGTATG
Organism: Leptestheria dahalacensis; assembly: GCA_022114935.1. NCBI lineage: Eukaryota > Metazoa > Arthropoda > Branchiopoda > Diplostraca > Leptestheriidae > Leptestheria > Leptestheria dahalacensis. Next base: position 3,387 of record JAIQCU010001826.1, read on the forward strand.
GGCAGTGAATTATTAGTCCGTAAAACACAAGTGTTTGTCGTTTGGTTAAGTCAGAGTTTGGAGGAGGACGCGAACAAGCTTAGGTACGGTCAACACGACACCCACACAGAAGCCATTTTGAACCTAGACTGAAGATTGAAATGACGTTCAGTTGACTTTTTATGAGATGTGGTCCCTTGCTTAGAATAATATAACAAAAAACTGCATTTGAATTTTTCAGAGGTCGCCCAGGGTTTAGATTAATAAAAGAGAAGTCCAAATTTAATAACTCTTACATAGATTTGAATTTGACTAAGTAGTCTGCATACTTATCGCGCGCGCCAAATTTAAATTGGTATTTTACAGTTACGCAATATCATTTTAAACTTAGAACGTCAATACCTTGAAGGTAACCTGGTTAATTTAATTATTTGTAAATACTCAGTTTAACTTAACCTCATTTATATTAACGATGGATTAATTTGTGTAGAAAAGGCTTTATTTACGATTGGCCCGTAGTGATTCTTGGCGAGCTCCTTTTCGCATGTACTTCTACGCTGCGCATTATTTTGCTCACTTAACGATAAATACGCTTAACACGGAGAAAAGTAAACAAGAAAATGAGCTTTGTTCTGCGTTCCGTGAAGAGCAAATTGCGACCTGCGGCCAGCCTGCTTTCTAGTGCTCGAGCCACGGCAAAAGCAGTTCCAGTTCTACAGAGCAGCCATAGGGTTTGCTATATTTATCCATTATTAACCGGTAGTAGGATTTGTACCAACGTTTTATTAATGTTCTCTTAAATTATAGAACTACAGCGACATTACGACTGAGGAGAGGCCCCAGTTTCCCGGATCCCGCTCACAGTGGACGGAGACATTGGATTTCGTGCGCCCCGATCTGTACGATGGAATCCCCGTGTACCGTGTGATGGACCGCAAGGGTAAAGTGATTAACCCAAGCGAGGATCCACAGGTAATCTATCAAAACAATAAGACACGTGAAATATGCGGTTTTAAAGATTTCTGTATGGACACGCAGCTTCCCGAGGATGTCGTCGTAAAAATGTACAAATGTATGACCCAGCTGAACACAATGGACCGGGTCCTTTATGAATCTCAACGCCAGGGCAGGATTTCTTTCTACATGACAAACTATGGAGAAGAAGGAACCCACATTGGCAGCGCAGCAGCTTTGAATTCCAAAGATCTTATTTTTGGCCAGTACCGCGAAGCTGGTATTTATTATTTCTCGTCAAATAGATTTTTATGGGTAAATCATCAATATAACTTGTGAAAGGAACCTTGATGTGGCGTGGTTTTACCTTGGATCAGTTCATGAACCAGTGCTATGGTAACGTCGAGGACCTGGGTAAAGGTCGCCAAATGCCTGTTCACTACGGTTCCAGGGACTTGAACTTTGTCACGATATCCTCACCTCTCGGAACGCAAATGCCCCAGGGTAATTTCACGTCCAACAATTTTAATTCTAGTTGTGTTAACGTACACCTTGTATAGCTGTCGGGGCTGCTTACGCGTATAAGCGGGCTCAGAACGACCTGTGCGTTATCTGCTACTTCGGTGAAGGTACTTCGAGCGAAGGAGATGCTCACGCGGCACTCAACTTTGCTGCAACCCTTGACTGCCCTGTAATCTTTTTCTGGTACAGTATGCATACCCCTCTTAAAAGATACCTGGTTACCGTGAAAGTTGATTAACTGTATTTTAGCCGCAACAATGGCTACGCTATCTCGACACCGTCTAAAGAGCAGTACCGAGGTGATGGTATCGCAGGCCGCGGTCCCGCGTACGGCATTTTAACAGTCCGGGTAGACGGCAATGACGTCTTTGCGGTGTACAACGCCACTGCCAAAGCCCGTCACGTGGCGCTCACCGAGATGCGACCGGTTCTCATCGAGGCCATGACGTACCGCATCGGCCATCACAGCACTTCTGACGACAGCACCGCGTACCGGTCCGTAGACGAGGTCCGTTACTGGGACGAACGGGATCACCCCATCTCCAGATTAAGGCATTACTTAGTAGCTAAAGGATGGTGGAATGAAGCCAAGGTAAACTTACAAATTCCGTTAGTTGCTACTGGTATTTCCAACTGTAATTTGCAATTTTTTTATTACAGGAAAAGGAGTGGAAAGAAGACTGCAAGCGTCAAGTCATGATGGCCTTTGCCCGTGCGGAGAAGCGCTTGAAACCCGACTGGAGGGAACTGTTCCATGATGTTTACGACGAGCTGCCAGCCCACTTGAAGTAATTTTAATAACTCGCATATTTTTATTTTATTTTGTTATATTATTTTACTTTGCAGGGAACAAATGAAGAGCATGGAACAGCACGTTCAGAAATACGCCGAGCATTACCCGTTGAAGAGTTACGCTGTCCGCAAGGATAAGGATGTCCGCTAAAGAGACGCCGAGTTCCATAGACGTGTGTACTTGCCTTGCCGAGTTTCAGTGCTAATTCGAAATATATCTTTAAACGAAAAGAACGACTACAGTGCCTTCGTTGTGTTGCTGAATAACTCTTGTTTTTATTCTCGACTTGCATCGTCCGTCTCGGAATGTTTCATCAAAGAAAGATCAATTTGAACAACAACAAAAAAACTGAATGGAAAACGGGTTGTCCGAGGAGGAGAGACCTCAACAGGGTAACAAACATCCTTCAGCAAGTAAAGGCACGTGAGAGTTAAGGACTTAGTGGTAAAGACTAGACTAGCCATTCGTCGTCGACGCTCTCTTCATTTACGAGTCTTCGATAAAAGATCCTACGCTCTGTTATGCGGTTTTCCCTGGTTGCTGAGGCTTCGCCTTACTGCTGAATAGGTCATCTAAACAGTATTATACAAGTTAATCAGATAAGAGCTCTAAGGGATTCATTGTGAGAAAAACAGTTTGTAAATATACCGTCATCATCGTCGGAAAACAGCGAATTGCGGACAGCAGGTTTGGGGGTGACCTTGACAGATGCCGTCTTGAGTTTTGGTTTGAAGAGCTCGTCGTCAGAACTCGAATCGCCCGAAAACAGCGAATTTTTAGCTGCGGGTTTCTCCGGTTTTCCTGAGGTAACGGCATCGTTCTTCATAACCAATCCGCGACCGGTCTTTGAAGGGGCAAAAAGATCATCTTCGGACTCGGAAGACTCGCCAAACAAGTTGAGAGGCGGTTTATTCTGTTGCTGCTTCGCAGGACTGTCCGGGCGATTTCCTAAAGCACCGTCAAGAACCGGCAGTGCCGGCACGAAAGTAGCGTTCCCTGCCGAGACGAGCTGAGCACCGTTTTCCTCCCGATCCTTAGGTTCTGCTGTCTTTGAAGGATGGTCAGCAGACTCTTCGGTAACCATCCGGCTGGATGTAGTTAACGAATAGCCAAAGGGACCGTGAACCGAGCCAGCAGTAACTGCTGAATGCAATCCTGAGTGATCCGGCACGGCACTGACAGCAGGTGTTTCCTGGGCAGTCGCCACGGACGGTTCTGAAGATGCCGAAACTATTTCAGGTTCGCTTTTCTCAATTGCTGTTAAAATTCGACCATCTCTAGTTTCAAATCCTGCGACATGATCGCCTGTCTCAAGATCCTTATTGCTAGGATCGTACTGTCTCGTACTCCCTACGGATCTTGATGAAGGAAAAAAGTCCTCGTCCGATTCGGGCGACTCACTAAACCTAGCGGTTTCATCGGTGGACTGTTTTGATGGTCCCTGGTCCATCGTGCCACTAACAAGGATTGTTGTTGTACCAAGTGGTCTTTCCGGCACCTGACGGGGGATTGGAATTTCTGCCATAGCTGCAAGGGACGGCTCCGAGGGTTCCAATCCGAGTTGAGGATCCCGTTCTTCAGGATTCACAGGGGTTCGATCCTCCTCTGCGGTCAACGTTGCTAACCGGCCAGATTTCAACGTAGGGAAAAGGTCATCGTCTGATTTGGGTGACTCTTCAAAGGTTTCATCAATGGACTGTTTCACGTGTTCCCGATCCTTCCTACCGGTAATAGGGACAGCTGCTGTACCAACTGGTCGCTCCGGCATCTGTCGGGTAGCGAGTTTGCCTGCCGAGGCTAGAACGGTCGGCTGTTTTCCAGGATCCACAGGGATATCATCCTTCTTTCCGGTCAATTCTGGTAACCGGCCGGATTTCAACGCATTAAAAAGGTCCTCGTCTGAATCAGACAACTCCTGGAATAACTTTGAGGATTCCTTTATGGCCTGCATCACAGGATTTGCATCCGGACCCTGAGGAGTTTCACCTCGGTCAGCAGGTTTCGCAGCTGCAACCTCCGGTACTGGAATAACCGCAGGTTCTTCTTCCTTGCTAGCGTTGGGGAATGCTGTAGAAGGTAGAGATCCTGATTCAGGATCAAACGGCTCAGTGGACAATTCTTCTGAAAGATTTCTGCTTTGTCTATGGCTCCTGGACGGTGGTTTCCGCTTATTCTTTATGCGTGGTCGTTCTCGCCCGATGCAGGATAGCAATCCTTCCTCAGCAGCTCCTGCGGCTCCCGTGTCCTTCTTCACCTCAGCTGGAATGGTCTTCTCCTCGACGTCTTCCGGGCTCGGGGTTTTCAGTAACTTGGATGGATCCATTCCACCGAACATGGAGACTCCACCAATCGGTTTACGTCCAACACCGCTGCTTAGGATCGATCCTAGCGAAGCTATAGTGTCTTTGACTGAAGCTCGGTCATCAGCAGTCGATTTCAACGGCTTTTCTGGCTTTTCCTCCTGAGTTTTAGGTCCTCCCGCTGCTGCGACCGGTTGCGGTGCTGGAAAACTGCTGGATTTCTCAGATGGAGCTACTGTTTTATCCTCTGTAACATCTAAATACAAAAGGATTTTTTAAAAGCAAATTCAGACGGAAAAATCATGCGAGTCTTACCTTTACGTTGGACTGTTTCTTCAGTATCTGTCGCATTGGGCATGTTTCGTGAATTGCTGAACGATCTCGGGGATTTTGCAGATAGTGCAGGAACCGGAGGTGAACGAGCTGTGCCGGTATTTGACTGGTTGTTATCCAGACCGCTGACTACGGTGGGTGAAGCCACCGCTGGCTTTGCAGGATCCTTAGTGGCTGCGGAGTTTGACGAATCGATCGTCGGAGTCTTAACCGAGGCCAGCTTGGCTTTAATGGTTCCTGTGAATTTAACCGCAATTGAATTAAAAAAGCAAATTGCGATAACATTAAAATCAAAAGAGGGAGATTATGATGAAATATATTTAAAAATTATATTACTTCAACATTTATAACGTAACACAAAATAGAATTAAATACACTCAAGATATCTTAATACGGTAACATTTACATTATAAAACAATTATCATACATCAAGATTTAAAATAACCTAAATATACATATTAACAGTTAGACTTAATGACATTCGTGTTAGCTAATATTACTTTGTAGTTTCTCTGAGGCACTCGTCGCTCCGGAGAACAGATCCTCATCCGATTCTTCATCGAAGAGTCCCGACGGGGCTCCGTCAGCTTCTCGCCGTACTTTCAGCCCGGCAACGCCGTCTTGCTTCTCCTTCGTCGCTCCTTCTAGCATGGACGCAATTCCGGGAGATCCTTGCGACTCTGGTGATCGATCGTTTGCTTGCGACGGAACAGGAGGTGTTCCTGCAATTTGAAATCGATTGACAGATCGCTTCCATGATAACACGGTACGCTGAGATTTGCACACTGCAGTGCATGTTCCATTCATATGTTTAAATTGTACAAATAGAATAGCGATAACGTTCAAATTGTAATTAACTTATTAGCTACTTATGTCTAATTACGCAAATTATTTACTCGTTGATTTTAATATTATTAATTGGGTAAAGGTTTTATTAACACGATCAGATTAACCGACAAGAACTGAGGTTACAGCTATTTACGCATTAATAAGTTGATATTTACTGGATTATTCAACATTATGACTAGGCTACAAGTTTTAATTGATATTAGCATTAGGTTACGATCAATATTCCCATATTAGATTTAACTGAAGCTATTTAAACTTTACATCAACTTAATCGTTCAACAATACGTCTAGGGTCAAAGTTTGATTACAATTAGCATAATTTCACAATCTGTATTAAAATAAGAGTTTAGTTTACAGTTAATTACGTGTTATGCTAATTAGCGCTACGAATTATAAAAATTACGCCAAGGGTAAGAGTTAATTTTTTAAAACTTAATTTTTTCAGCAAAATTCGCAGCTAACTAACATTATATCATTCACGCGTTTATTCAGATAAATAATTTACTTAATCTATTTATTATTAACTCTATAATTTAACATATTTTCTGTTTAGGAACAAAAAGTCTAACAAAAGAAGATCAACGGTTAAATAAAGGAAGACGATACCACTGCTTGGCTTGATCTTCATCGAGGTGAAAAGATCCGCATCCGAATCGCTTTCCTCGTCACCTAAAAGGCTCTTCTTCCGCATCGTGACCTCCTTCGGCTGACCGGGAGTCACTCGTTGTTGCTCCTCCCCGACACCATCTTCCTTGTCATTGACCGGATCCTTCCGCACAGCCTGGACTCGATTAGCTTCTCGAGTTCCGGACCCTGGGGGAAAAAAGGAAATACTGATTGTATGGACAACAGATTCAGAAAAACTGAATTAAATTTAATCTGCATCAAAATTAACTTGTTTGCTCATGCACAAGCAATTAATATAAGTATCCCACTTTTAAAAATTACATTCTACTAATCGTCTAAGTTAGTTTAATTGATTCACTTCAATTTTTTTCTTGAGTTGTGCGCACTTTTAATAAATATAATTAAGATTACTCATTATTGCACATGTTAAGATATTAAAACTGGTAACCAAGGTTTTAACATTAATCAAATTAAGTTTATCATTAACACTACTATCTAGCATCCTCATCAGACGACGTATTATTATTCTCCCATTCGAAGTATATATTACCAGGCGGTTTAGGGACCGCAGCAAAGAGGTCATCCTCATGGGAGTTCGCGGCTTCTACCCGCGGTTTCATCCCCGAAGAAGTCGTTCCTTTCGTCGTCGACGATTCATTTGCCTTGGCCATCTTATCGACTCCTGTTTGCCCATTTGTAGCGGAATTCCCGACTGTCGAATTCGTCGGTAGCTCGGGAACAGGTCCTGCAGCACTGCGCTGTTGATCCAAAGTCACTAAAAAAACGTTGAGAAAAACTGGCTGTTTAATCAGTTCTAGTTAAATGTTAGTTTCATTAAAATCTAACTGGGTTACTTATGATTAATTCTTACTTTGATTATTGATAAATTCTTCATGTCTGCGGAATTACTAAACCATTTCAATGTTTACAAACTATTTATTTATTGATCTTGTGAACTAGATTTACTCGTTTTACTTAGGTTTAAGCTTCTTTGGACAAACTACTAAACTATTGTTTACAATTAATTCTTTCTATGAAACGCTTGCATTTAAACTGATAATTTAATAGTTAACCATTTTATTTAACTGAATTAATATCCTAAATTACCTGGTTTCTTCCCAGCATTCGCAACAAGATCGGACCCTTCCGCCTCCTCTTTCCCTGAGGTTAACTTCGACGATCCCGTTCCGCGCTGGTTGTTGTTTTCCTCTTTCGGTTGGGGCTGATCCTTCTGTGATCCCCGAGCACTCGGTTGAGCTGGTGATCCTAAAATGACCATTAATTCATATTAATTTTGATAGGTTAATTACATGCCAACCTAACCAATCATCACCTAATGTCAAAATAAACTGACATACAATTACAATTACTAAATTACAATAGATTCCTGCTATCCACAATCCTTCTTTCCTTATGGTAATCAATATTTATCACCATATTTTTTTTTTTTTTAGTTATAAATTTTGCTCCAGACTGTATACCCGGTTTCCTAACGATTCCACTGAAGAGATCATCGTCCGATTCATCGCTAAACAGCGCCGCTGGTTTCCACGTCGGTGCTTTTCTGACAGCAGCGCTGGCGTTGGACGTCGCCGTTTTCACAGGTGCTGCTTCAGCGGGACTCGGTCTGGCGACTTCTGGCTGGGGACCATTTTCTTGGGCAGGTTTCAGCGAGCCGAGCATTTTGGCAGGATCGATATTGCCGAACGTGCTAACGGCGCCTGCAGGCTTAGTCGAAGCCTTTGAATCCCTCTGGTTCGGTCCGATCTCGTCGCCTGGTGGAGGAGGATTACCTGGAGAATGTATCATCCCCAACATTAATATTACGTTAGTTGAGACGGTGACTGAAATATCCACTGATTAGCAGCTTAATCTTAAAAATACAGGATGAATTTAAATGTGAGAGAATTCAACATTAATGATACGTTAGTTAAGACGATAACCAAGTCACTGTTATCTTAAAATATTCACACGATTAGTTGCTTTACGTTATAACTGTTAAAAGATTTGTACTCGGGAACTCAATTCGGTCCTTGCGGTTCACACGACGCGTGAACTTTCACTGAGTTTAGGGGCGAAATGATCAAAGTGAATTTTTAAGACATCTTTGTTTAAATTGAAAAACGCCTTCGTCTTCACGTTTGAATAAAAAAAACGTTTAAATAAAAGTTCCTTGTTATTCTTTTCCTTCAGGTTTATTTCCTGTTAGTATTATTATTATTAATGCTATTAATTATTACTTATATTACTACTTCGTTATATTAAATTATGCAATCATATATGTTATTACTGTTATTATAATTTTCTATTGGGGAACAATCTCAATTTACAAAGATTTTAACATTTATATTAGTTTTCTTTCTTATATATTTTATATTGATTTTATATTAAACTTTAAAGATCATTTAAATTCTCGTGTTTAGCTGGGTAGAACAGAAATTAAGTTAAGTTAATAAATATAATCAGGTAATAGTAATTATCAGGTTCGCAACAAGTACCAGTTGTTGTAGTCTTCGGCTGCAAAGGTGATCTGATCCCGGCGAAAAGATCCTCATCCGAATCATCGCTAAACAGGCCTTTGACCGCAGTCTTCCCGTCCGCAGCTTTCAAGGGAACTCGAGATCTATCTTCCGCTGGAGTCTGAATCTTTGGGGTCGTGGAAGCCGAGAACATGTCATTGTCGGAATCGCTGTCCATGAATATTTTGTTGTTCAACGGTGTTGGTTCACGAGCGGCAGCGGTATTTTGAGGAGCAGCAGTTTTCCGAGGAACGGCAGGTTTCCGTACCGCGGGGACGAAAAGATCTCCGTCTTCTTCTTCGTCCAGTTTATCGGGGACTGGTGGTGGTAGTTCTCCTCGGGGCAGAGAAAACAAGTCTTCGTCGCTTTCACTGTCCACAAAGAGTGACGCTTTCTTCGACTGGGTTGTTTTTGACAATTGTGGTACTGAAGGTCCCCGCTGATCATCGACCGTGGGTTGCGTCTGTTGATTATTACTCGGCTTCTCGGGTCCCGCTACTGACAAGCGCAGTTTAGCTGCTAGTTCTTTCTGAAGATCCGAGAAAGGCTCGTTCTTTAAGGCACTCGCTTCGTCCCGTTCTTCCAAGTGGTCTGGCTGCTCGTCTTCCTCGGATGATTCCCCGTCGTGACGTAGAGTTGGCTTGTCCTCAACTGGTTCCGCACTTTCCCCGTTCGAAAACGACGATACATCGGACGATGACGGATATGCCCGTACTTTGGACACTATGGAAACGGGTGGATCTTCCGGTATTCTGGTTACTGTCGGTGTTGCATCAGTAAGTGGTGCTTGAGCATGAGATAACCTAATCGCGTTAAGGCTAAACGAAAGAGCATCTTTGATTTTGGGTATGAATTCCGTAGGGCCATTCTTCCGCAAATCAGATTCGAGCTCTACCGGCACGTGCCTCGTGAAATCCTCGTCGTAAACCCTGTTCTCCGTGAAATGTTTTGTAGATATAAGGTTCAGCTTCTGAACACAGTGCTCGACTTCTACCGCGGACTGCACGGCGTCACTCTCAAGGTTGTCAATATCGTCGCGGAGCAACACCGATCTCTGAATTAATTTGTCGGAGAACTGTTTCAGGCACTTCAGCAGATTAACATCGGACGCGAGGGTCCAGTCCTTAACTTGATTCTTTAGTTCCGCTCTTGGCGGTAATACACCGTCCATTCCTGTAAACATAATATGTAGGATTGGAAGATTTTAAACGTAAAAAATAGCCTCTTTGAATTTCAGTTTAATAAAGCATTAGTTCTGATAATGTCTACTTCATATTGAAATTCTCAGGGAATGTTCATACAAATAGGTTGGTTCATCTTTTTCAGTAAAGCAAACACATAATTAGCTTTATAAATTTTAATTAACTATTAAGTTAATTCATAATAGATTAAAACTATGGTACTTACTGCTGTTGTCAGTTTCCTTTAATATTATTTAAGAGACAAATACAACAAGAAGTCATACGACGGGCGTCTTTGAAGGGATGCTTATGTTGACAAATCGTCCGAAACCATAATAAGATAGCAAATACAAAGCACACCATCTAGTGTCAAACGTTTGGGGTTTATTAGTTTCAAGTTTACAAGACTCTGTCATGTTTCGAATAATAATTCGCTAACATAACTTTAAAAGTACCAGGAATTATTAATTTATCTAGGTTTTCCTAGTCCCAGTTTTTTATATTAGGATCTAATGTACCCACAACATTGAAGTATGTTAACAAATAATAACATGACAATTTAATGGTAATGTATTTAAACTTAAAATAATTCTTATAATTTTTTTAAAAGAACTATAATTAAATTTTTAATAATTTAATTTTAATTTTAATGTGTTCGATTTACCTATTGCTAATAAAATGTTCTGGCAACGCGGGATACGAGTGAGTTGTCAACATTAACAGCTGCTACAGTTTGTCTGCAGCACGTAAAGTTGCTACTATTTCAAAGCCCATACAAAAATTCTCTCTGTAGTCAGCTGAAACACCGCAATGAAAGGAGATTTATTTGAAGAATATGGGCAATTTATTGCAATTGGAGTGGCCGTTGTCGCTGTGCTCTTTACGGGTATAAAAATTAATTCCATTAATTTCTAACCACGTTTATTTGTTAAGGTAAAATGTGTCTCCTGTCATTTGAAATTAACCTTTTACTTTCGTTCTCACTTCGCAGTGCTCTTCTTCGTGTGGAAACGCACCCGAGTAAGTCATCGCGGAGTTCTGCTTTACGGGTTGTGCGACTCGGGCAAAACTTCGCTGTTCTCGCTCCTCGTTTTCAACAAAGTTCTCGACTCGTTCACCTCGATGAAGGAAAATGTTGCTGACTACCTAGTTACTGGGAAGGTATCCAAAATGATATCAATAATATTACTGAGTTTGTCAAGTTCTAATTCCTATTGGTTTCTAAGAATCCGTTGAAAATTGTCGATATCCCCGGCCACGAGAGAATCCGTCAGAGGTTTCTCGACAAGTATCGCAGCTCAGTTCACTCAATGATCTTTGTCATCGACGCTGTCATGTTTACCAAGGATATCCGAGACGTTGCCGAGTAAGTTAAACCTTACGAAACGCATCAACTCGTAATTCTTACTGACCGCTACTATGTTTCAGATGCCTATACTCCATCCTGATTGATCCTGCCGTCTCGTCGGGCTGCAGATCGGTACTCATCGCTTGCAACAAGCAGGATCACACTCTTGCCAAAGGAGCCCAGCTGATTAAATCGCAACTCGAGAAGGAAATGTAAGATTGGATTAATTACAACTAAATGAATTTTGCTTAAGTATGGTTTTAAAATTAAGGAACCTGCTGAGGACGACAAGATCGAACCAGCTCGAAGCCGTAGCGTCCTCGGGGAACAACAACACCTTCTTAGGCAAACCTGGAAAAGACTTTGAATTTTCTCATTTGAACTCGATTAAAGTCCAGTTTGCTGAGATTACTGCCAGTGGTTCAAATCACAGTATCGAGCCCGTCTCCAAGTGGATTGCGTCCGTTGCTTAAGTTATTAACTCTGTTGTCCTTCACACAGGGATAACGAAGAAGAATAAAATACAATGATGTTTTCTTAATTTCGCAATTTGCTAATTTAAATTCTCGATGAAAAACTCTCACCTTAAGAAAAGTGGTTTAACATACCTAAGGTAATAATTCAATCATAACTCTTTAATTTTTTTATATAATAATTCAGGGAAATCAACAGCAGAGGATTGATTACGGTCCCTGTGTTTGATTACTGACTGATTCACCAAGAAGGAATTTAACGCGTTGATTTGTTTCGTATTAGATCATAGGTTTGCAATAGTTCTAGCACAAGGCCTCATAATTATTCGCCATAAAAAACTATATGCGTAACTACTGCCACGTGGTATTCACAACAATCTGAAGGTGTGTAACGGTGAGTAGGTAAAATAAGCTCGAGTCCATTAACTACAAATTCCCGACCATTGCAGCACACTACACTTGACGCTTGAAGCCTATATAAGAATAGAATTGTGTTTATTTCAAAATTAACGCAAAGTTTATTGTAAGTTTAGGTAAAAAATTTTACAATAAGTTCGGAAGATTACAAGAAAATGATAAAATTCACATTGAAGGTTGCATTTGAGTTTGTTGTCTTTAACTGGAATAAGCGAACAGAAGGTATTTGGGAGCTGTTCCTTGGGATTAAATACAAGTGGGTACTCTTGACATGTTGACAACTGCAAGAAACGAAAAATGTAGCAGATTGTAGTAGAAATAACACCTAACAAAAATAGTAATAGACATATGTAAATGTCACCATTCAGTGGCGTGCCGAGGGACTTTGGGGCCCTGGGCGAAGCCGATTATTCTAGGGAGTTGAAACCCCAGTTAGAGGCCGTTCTGGGCCCCTCGGCCAGCAAAAGTGGGCCCTAGGCATCTGCCCCACTTTGCCCTC